>OLKM01005820.1:0-15844 GCA_900291075.1 Melanogrammus aeglefinus | reverse complement strand
AAATTCAATTATCATTCAATCTGTCTGTTATTATCCTAATATGTACATGGGACCTTTGAACGCTTTATTAGATGGTTCCGCGAGTTGTTTTAATTTATTGAAACAATGAGGTGAGGTGGATACGTCATGTTGGCTGAGTGTGGAATGAAAAAGTGGCCTTCTGGCCCCCATAACAAAAAAACTGAAAGGCGAAGGCACAGGTGTTGTAATCCATGGAGGAGCCCAGACCGAGAATTGGAGGGAATTTTTGGTGAAAGTCTTCAAAAAATAGGTAGAGACACAGCACACTAACAGTGCCATAATCAGAGAGGGGGAAAGGGGTAGCACGACATGGCGTGTTGCAAAAGGTTGTCGAAGAATTAAACCCAATAACAAAAGATGTAGAAGTATAAGACACATGGGGGTTAGAAGTATTGATCACCGGTAAGAAAAAAAGAGGCGTTCCAGGGCTACCGAAGACCTCTGAAAACAGAAATCTTGCTCCTGAGCGCTGTGCATTGCTGGTCAAGGTGGAGGTGAGTTTCTCCAACAGGGGACAATGGTACCACTGGTCTTAAAGGAAGATTGAGTGCTTTTGAAATGGCATCCTGATGTAGTTCCACTGATAAAACCACAACATGTCAGAGACAAATAAAGGGAGTTTAAAAAAAACAACAATAAGTCTATTTCCACAGTGTTAAGTGGGCATACTGCACCAACCTAACGCACGCCATCTAAACTAACCTACTCCTCCCTCCTGTCTGGTGAGCTACATTAAACTACCTATTAAACCCTATGGATTAAGAATAGGATGGTGACTGAAGTTCATATGGGGGGTCAAGGCAGGTGACCCAAATACTTTTGGCAATATAGTTAATATTATGGGGTTGTCATAATGTGAACTGTTTGTTCATACCAACATCTAGTAAAAAATCCATGATAGCTTCATTGAAGTTAGCCTATACGTCAGGCCATATGTGATTTTGCACCTGAATTCACCTTTGCTCTCTAAATGCCAGGTACTACAAAGCAAGCCAGGCAGCAACTGCCCAAAAGCCATCAGAAAAACTCCCTTACGTCAAGAGGAACGAAGAGTCAAAAACGGTAGTGCGAATGTTAAAACGTGAAGCCTACATTATGTACAGTACAGCTGACAAAAAAAAAAATTCTTGCCATAATTTTATAAATCTGTGTTCTATTGCAGGCCTTTTCTCAAAACTAAAGGAGCTGTCTCCTCATTGTCCAAAAAGAGGTGCTCAAAACTTTCCGTCGTTTGATTCAACACGGTAAATCCACCACAGCAGATCATAAGATAATCAGGCTAGTAACAGCGCTCTCCAACATTGCACGAGTAGTTAATGCCTTTGCATGTTTTGTTTTGTTTTTTGGTCCAATGCAGGCCTCTGCAAAGCACCATGCAGAACACCCGTCCACAACCACAGCCCCAGCTCCAGCCACCTCCCGTTTTTCCTCGCCACATGCCCAGATGAAGACACAGGTACAAAACAGTTGCAATTTCACTAAAGACAAAACTAAATCTGCGACTTTGATGTGTTTCGAGGGAGAATGGAAGTCTAGAACAAAAACCACCATTCAGTGCGGGTGTATGAACATTACATGTTATGGCCATTGAACCACTCGAGCAAGAACAGTGACTACGTGTACATGCAGCTACTAGGCCACACTGTTAGTTGTTACGAGACAACTTCATCATAAAATGAGGTCATGACGCAACCAAAAGCCAGGCAATACGGTCAGCTAGTTGGTCATCATAACTGAGAAATAAAAGATCGCTAAGGTGAGAATACCGCGGGAAACACAATACACTATCCACATCATACTGTATAAACAGTATTATTCATGATCTTGGTTTAACCAGAAATAATCGACTTAATTCGGAATTCGCTGGGCAATTATAACCGTAGTCACTGACCCCAAGTATGTCCACTGGCCAATAAACGCAATTTCTCTGTCTTATCCACAGTACTTTGAACAGCATTCAACATCGGCCCTTACCACCGAAGGGCCCTTACCCTGTGCAATCTGGTACGGAAAACGGAATCTTGATTTCAGCAGAACACTAAGGGCCCTTTTAACGGTCTGAAACGCAAGTGGAGTGAAAAGCGCCAAAGCGCAAGTAGCTTTGTGGGCGTTCTACGGCGCTATCGCTATTTTTACAGGCGGATAAATGACACTCGGCCGCGGCGCAAGTGTCAAAAGGGCTTGGTCTGGAAGCAGCCCTAATTACCCGTATAGGTGTGGTATTGAGGCGTAACGTGCAATGAAACCAATCAGAGCGTTTTTTCGCAATCCCCTTTAAGAACGATCGGCGCATGTTCCATGGCGGGTTGCTATTATGATGGCGGGTTTTGCCAGGCGCACGCAATTGAAAGGTTCACCGCACAGAAAATACCGATGTGCTCTGTCAGAGCAGTACAAACGCGACTTGGCTTTATATGGGGATGGGAGAAACCCACCCAAAATTGCTTACCCGGTCAAGCGGCTTTAGGGAGGAAATCGCCGTTATTGTTTCAAGCAGGAACAAAATATTCTTTTATATATTATTATTTATTTTATATTATTTTATCTTTATGGCGACACCCACAATGATTATTTCCTTTGTGTGGTGAATATTTTAATTGTCCTTGTTAAATTATGGTTATGGTTTTGCAAAAATGGGAACTGCTTGTCCGTGTAGATATGCAGAGGAAGCAAAGTGTATGCGCGAGTTGTGACACAAGCAATCCGTATGCGCATTGTAGTATGCCATGCGCCCTATAAAATAAGCATCTGAACAACGCGCACACTAGACTTTAGAACAGGTATTTCTGGTCAGTAGCGCAATGGGTTTCAAGCAACGTCAAAATACCGTTTGCGCCAGAACACGCCTCTCCTCCTCCCGACACGAACCGCCCCTTGGGGCGCAAGATCATTCCCTAATATTTAACAGGCGATGTGGTCGTCTGTTGGCAAAAGAACGCTCTGCGCCAGTTGTAAACTACGCAACAACACACATGCGCCAGTGACTAAGTCACTTTGCGCCCGGACTGCAAGATAGGGCCCTAAGACTCTGTATGCTAAGCATGAAGACAATAAACTTGAGACACTTGTTTCCGGTCCTCACAGACCAGTGTGATCAGCTCATTCCTCCTTCGTCATCTGGAGGAGCTGAAGTGCAGGATACCGCCCAGAACACCACCCTCCTTTGCAGCTCTTGCCAGGCAGACAAACCTGTGAATACACACCCAGCCATTTGTCGAAGAGTTTTAAATATCCCAATGAAAATGTGAGGATGACCTCAATAGAGTTGAGGAATTTGATTGGACAAAGCAACAACAGAAAAGACCTGGTATGGTCACATATTTGTTAATAATTCTCAATAATATTCTTCACTATACCTAATACAAACAATATGCTAAATTAAGAAAATGACTAACACTGTTCATTTTCCCACCTTATTGTTAACTACCAGTATTATTAGTATTATTCTTTCTGAAACCCTAGTATCCATTCTGTTTCTTATCTGTAGACTGCATACCCTCGCAACCCTGGGAGGTTGCAACCCCGGGGATGTGGTGAGGGGGAGATGCTGCGGGCATATCATGACGACCAGTTTCGGCCCAAACATTTCAACTGGCTGGGGCGAGGGGGAGGAAGGCGCTTTTGCAGCCCCTAAAGATCACGGCTGTGATAAGAGGTGTTAACCAAATCACACTCTATTGGCTGACACATAAGTATTCCACTGTGGTTGTGCATCTATATGAGGTTTGTTCTGCTGTACTGCATTGCCAAAGTTAAAAAAATAAAATAAAATACCTGTTCAGAGTGCAATTCGGCTGTGCAATGGAGAGTGACCGCCAGTGACTGCGAAGGCAGCACATTCAGTAGAACTGGGCTGAAATATAGTGGTGACAGAAGTGAGGGAGGAAGAGGAGAGTCTGGACGGAGCACAGCCAAGGAAGGTATGCACAGCCAAAGCTTCATTGATCCTCCAGCTTTTAACAAATTAAGACACAATGAGATCACGACATGCAGCTTGTTGCCGTGCATTACTTGTGATAATGTTTTTACTCCGCACTGGGTTATTCTTTTGAATAAAAAAAAACGAAACAACTTGACACTTGCAATAATACATATACATTATAAAAAAAACTATTATTTAGTTATTAGTTTGTTTATGTGCCTAGACTATTGTTTTTATAATAATCATACATGTCTGATCGAAAGGACGATCATAGTGTGCACACGCTGACTGTCTACAGTAGCTCTGCAATGTAAGCTAAAAACTACAGCGCTTTTTTTCTTTTTTATCACACAAATTCTAATCAACCTAATATGATTGTTTTCTGTCCTCAACTTCACAACATTGTAGCTCTGCATTATGGCAGTCTTATCATCAAACATGCATTCTTTACAACTGTGTTCTCAACATTGCAACAACATCCAACAATTGAAAAGTAGCCTAGGCCCAATTAACTCCCTTCAACTTTTATTAGAAGGCACAAACAAACATTACCTGTGCAGCCAAACGTCGGCCGATCTGTAGGTCTAATGAACATCTTCTTTACTTCAGGTGATGATCCAGCATCCAGGGACAGCAGCAGCAGCACGGATGACGACGACTTTTAATTTTATTTTATTCATTCATTTATTTGTTTGTTTATTTGTGTTGAATAATTATATATTGTTACCCTGTAGTGTTATAACTGCTGTCTGTTTTTCTTCCTTATTCCCATTTAAGCTATTTAAGTTATTCCCATTTAAGCTATTTTAAGGTATTTCCCATTTCTGTTTTTCTTCCTTATTCCCATATGAATGGACCTCTGTAAGATAGAAGCTCAAATATTGCCTAGGTTTTAATTTTAAAAGGACAAAAACATGGCTAAAGTTGGCAATTGGTCATAAGCCAACTGAATTAATGGCCAGCAAAAATGACGTTGGCCCATAGTCAGTAACAACCTCATGCCAACGTCTGCTATGCCGTTGGGCCAACGTGATGCCAACCTGTTGGCCCAACGTGTCCCCGACGGCCAAAGTGACGTTGGCCCATTGTTGGCAGGTGACGTAAGGCCAACGTCTGTGACGCAGTTGGGCCAACGTTGGGCCAACCACTGCTTGCTATCTGGGTCGCCACCTGTTCCTCGGGTACCCAGATAGCAAGCACACGTTGTCACAACGTTGCCATTTGGCAGTGTCGGAGGTGGAATTTCAACGTTGAAACAATGTCACAACAACCGCAGCGCCTCAAGCAATTGTGGGGCTATAAACCAATGAATGTTCTATAAACCAATGAATGTTGGTTTATAGAATGTTGGATTGTTCTGCGACAAGCTGCGTCAAACAAAAATATTTAGAGGATCTACAACGTTGAAACACAGTCACGCCAACGGCAGTCCACCGACTGGCTGCAACTGCAGCGAATGTCAACAACGCAAGATTTCGGGTTTTATTATTTATTATTATTATTTATTGCATTTGTGAGATAATTTTGTAAGTTTGTAAGACCGCTCGCAGCCTCTTAAAACAAAAGGATTCACAACGTTGAAACACAGTCACGCCAACGGCAGCCCACCGACCGGCTGTTTGCAACTGCAGTGATTATCTTAAACGTGCTAATTACCAACCATTTCGTTCAAAAATTCTAAAACAACGATCTTTTTTAATACTACAAAATAACATTTGCTAAATGAACCTTAAACTTTATCAGCCATAATGTGTGTGATATTATACATAACCTGCTTCTGTTTGTAAGACTAGGATATTTTTTTTCCCATATGCAATCAAGAAAAGCAGTAGCCAACTTATTCCTATGACCAATAAGTAACTAAGTATACCCACAGAAGTCACTGAAAAAGAGTGCATTTCCCAAACAGGTCAAGCTATCGCAACTCCAACAAAAAGTAACTATAGCTCACCCATTAGAAGTTCCACTCTAATCATGGGTATAACTGTTAAGCAGTTATTCATGGTGGAACTGATGTCCAACTTTCTGGTTATAGGCTAGATGAGGATCCATGCACTAATCATATAACATCAGATATTTCAGTTGGAGTTGCCCGTGACCTCACCATAAAATATGACTGCCATGGTCCAATAAAGTTTTTTCTGATAGAAAATTCCTTATGTTCTGACTGGGCATTATTTTAATATGTATATCATAACTGTGCCACTGCAATTACACCGAATACAAACAAGTAAATCTTTGTATTAGACAAATAATTTGTCAAATGATTTCAGCCTTCCCCCTAACTACTCACAATATTATAAGTGAATGTTCATCTTACAGTTTCATGTAAAGTATGTTTGTTGCTGAAAACCATGACACAAACCCAATGTTTACAAGCCCATCATTTATTTAATACTGGCATTTCACAGTATACGAGATCACTATTTCACTCATGAGTGAGTAATCACTTTCCCAGTAGCGTGCCATTAAGTCCCAGCCAATCTCATTCGGAGCTGGAGAGATCACCTGAATGCACCAGATACAGATAGAAACAAAAAAAAGTACATTAGACAAGAGAAATAGATAGCATGGATTTTAAAACACAAACAAAAAGTTGCCATTACGTGTTTGTCACTCATTTTACAATGTACAGTAGTGCGCTATTTAGTCAATCACCCTCTAACACACACACAGACATCACACACACCACAACACACACACACACCACACACACACACACACACACACACACACACACAACACACACACACACAACACACACACACACACACACACACACACACCACAACACACACAGCTGAAGGTGTGTGTATTTGCAAGCATGGATCAAATAGGCCAAAGGCACATTTACAGTGGTTTCTGTACTTACTTGGTGTACTTCAATAAAAATATTCAATGGAAATAACAATTGACCAATTTCAATATATGAATTTATCTTGTCTAGGTTCATATTGAATTGAATTTCCCCTTGGGATCAATAAAGTATCTATCTGTCGATCTATATTGAAAACTATTTTGAACTTTTTTCACTGTTGTGTAATGACTCTGACTTCACCACAAGTTGTGTTGTTTGAAAGAAATATTCATGCTTTTCATGTTTTTAATTGTTTATCACTGTTTATAAAAATGCCCAGCAGAAAACAAGTCACAGTGATTGGTCAGTGTACATGTGGATAATGCAGAGCGACATACATGGCTTGTGCGTTGCGCTGGTAACAACAGGAAACAGATGCTTCTGAAACAGAGAAATTATATTAGATTAGTAGAGTGTGCCTTTGGAACATTGGATGAATGGTTGCTGATAATGGGCAATGTAGATATTGCATTAGAGATAAGACATTTCTTTCTACAACAGTAGAGAACACTTTTGCAATTATGTAAGCGCATACTGTGTAACCTGAAAACTGCTGCACTGATTAAAAAAAAAAAAACAATGTAATCGATCTCAGCTGGCATTTTGTCTATAATGGAGTGGAATGGAAATTTCTAAGTGATCCCAAACTTTGGTAGCCTAGAAATCTAGACGCACCCTAGCGGCCAAGGTGATGTAATTTGCTGCCAGGGTAGTCTAGCAACTCTCCGTTGGCTTGCGAGCTGGAAAAATTAAACTTAAGTCAAGCCAATCACATCGTGTATAGAATCAGTAAGCGGACTTAACATAATGATGGCATAGTTGCGACTGTTATGCGTGAATTCCCTGCTACTTGAAAACAAAGAAGATGGATGCTGCTGCTGGCGAACAGCGTGACATGAGTTAAGCTTTGTTTAAATTGGCAAAAGTTTGAACAACTAGCCAACTAGCTCCGCTGGTGGGAAAATGCATGGTTGTAGCACTATCCTATTGCGTGCAGAGGGAATTTGAAAGACAACCGTTTATCCCGCCCCTTGGACTGAGCACTGCTAATGGTCCTACATCAAGATGTGAGGTCTGGCTCAGGCTAAAACTTTGGTAGTGCATGTTTACAAGAATTCCCCTCACAACTCCAAGCATACAGACAGTGTCTTCATCATCCTCAGCCTCCATTAAAGAACATAAGACAGGTGAGTGTGCCTCCAGTGTCAACACACACAATCTGACATCTCATAGCTCATTGGACTACTGATGTGTGTGTGTCTGGGGGTGTAATATAGTTACCTTCAAGGAAATAAAGCCCTCATAAGTAAATTTTTCCAGAGTCTGAAAGCACACACACACACACACACACACACACACACACACACACACACACACACACACCACACACACACAACACCACACACACACACACACCACACACACACAGAGGCAGTAGGAGAAAAATCTGTAGGTTACACTACACATTACAGGTTAAAAGGGTCCACTGTGTTCATCAACAATATAGAACATATAGGTTGCTCTCGTGCTTATGATGACACACGCGCGCGTATGAATAAAAGTTAACTGAAATCAACTGATTTTCAATTCACCTGGGATCGCCAACGACAGACCTTGGTCTAACATTAGACACTGTGGTGCTTTGGTCAACATTCAGGTAAAGTAGTGGTTATAAGGTCACTTTCAAGACCGCAACACCATAAACCGAGAACGATAACTAAATTAGCTTTAGTCGGATTCGCTCGCTAAAGTCAGCTGAAAACGGTTACGTTAACGTTAGCTGATATCGCTAGCTGCTATAGCTTTAGCTTGATGCTAACAGTTATCAAGTAAACTTTACGCTATTGTCTGTCACAATTATGGCAGAGAGCAACAAATTGCTATCAAAAAGGTCTTTAAGACGGCATACAAAAAAAAATACAGAGGCCATTGTCTCTATGCTACAATCACTTAATGTGGAAAAAGTTATTGTTACTCACGACTCCGACTGCTCCGACTCCTACATGTCAGGGACGGAAGTAACGTTAGACAGCTGTGATGGAGGAGACTGGTGTAACGTTAGTACTAGCTCTAGTTTAGAGGACATAAGCGCCACCTGTGGTCTGGAGGAAATCCAAAATATCGATTACTGTATGCAAGACGAGGACTTTGACATTGACAGTCCTGATGAGGAATATGACAACATTAAATTAACGTGATGACGATTTAAGGGCATGGGCAGTGGAAACAAACACACCAATCAGCCATCTTTCAAGTCTTCTTGCTGTCCTTAACAAACACCTGCCTGATGCAGATCTCCCAAAAGATGGTCGGACACTTTTGTCCACTCCTAAAAGCATAGAGGTGGAAAGAAAAGAGGATGCAGGAAAGTCCCACCCTAACAATCGCTCAAACACTCCACCTGCAAATCAATATTGATGGCATGCCACTTTTTAAAAGTAGCAATAACCAATTCTGGCCAATATTGGCATTAATTGAAGAAGACCCAGACCAAATTCCCTTCGTTGTGGCATTATACTCTGGGTTTAAAAAACCATCAAATTTGGCAGAGTATCTCTCCGATTTTGTGGAGGAGATGTCAGTCATCTCCTCAAGTGGTGTTACGTACCAACAAAATCACAAAATAGTCATTTCGGCATTTGTATGCGATGCACCAGCAAGAGCATTCCTCAAAAACATAAAATATCATAATTCGTATTACGGCTGCGAGAGGTGTGTTCAGGAGGGTGTTTGGTGCAATAACAGATTAAACTTCCCTGAGACAATGGCGGCACTACGTACAGACGAGAGCTTTAAGGCCAAATTACAAAGTGATCACCACAAGGATGGTGAAAGTCCCCTCACTGACATCAACATTGGCATGGTTCTCCCAATTTGTGCTTCGATTACATGCACTTGGTTGTGTTTGGGAGTGTAGTGAGAAAGCTCATTTGGTTGTGGATGCGAGGGCCACTACCCACAAGAATTGGCAACCAAACAATAACATCAATATCACAAAAAATAGTGGAACTTGGAAAAAGCTTGCCAAAAGAGTTCAATAGAAGAGGGAGATCCCTAACAGAGGTGGACCGTTGGAAAGCAACTGAATTTCGGACATTTCTTTTGTATACGGGTCCCATTGCTCTCAAAAACAAACTGCCTGATGTTATGTACGATCACTTCCTCCTTCTGCATGTGGGCATAACCATTCTATGCAGCCCACAGCTGTCAAAAACATACTGTGATTACGCCGAGAAGGTGATCAGAGTCTTTGTCCAAAACTTCTCTGTGATTTATGGCGATTTCATTGTGTACAATGTCCATAGCTTAATCCACCTGGCAGACGATGTCAGAAAATTTGGCCCCTTGCACAGAATTTCTGCCTTTCCTTTCGAAAACTTTCTGCATCAACTGAAAAGAAAGATCAGAAAGCCAAACCAACCTTTGCAACAAATTGTAAAACGCATCGCTGAACAAAAACTAAACAGCAGTGTCAGTCAGTCAGTCAATGTCAGTCCAGTGTTGCACAGTCTACTCTCTCACTACACCTGTCCCAAATTCTCTTTATCAGTCCATGAGCCTAACAACATAGTTTTGAGTGGGCACAGCATATTCAGAATTGAAAAAATGTTCAATGCTGATGGCTGCACACAGTTTTTGGGACGGAAATTTTTAAACAGACAGTCGTTTTTCACATCCCCAGTTGACTCCCTCAATTTGAATATTGCTTTTGTTCAAGGACTGTCTGTAGAGGTGGTGGCTTTGTCAGAGAAAACCATTGATGCCAAAATGGTTGCAATGCCTGTCAAACATGGCTTTGCAATATACCGGCTGAACCATACATAAATAAGTTAGTTAGTTAGTTAGTTCATCTGTTCATCATTTCAGTTTACAGATCATGTTCGCAATTGTACTGTTTACGGAAAAGAATGAGGTTGAAGTGGTGCCCACAAGCTGGCTGAGTGTCGACCAAAAAGTGTCATTCTGGCCACCATACAAAAGTATGCAACGGGGTAAGGTGGCTGTCCAGAATCAGGAGGATCCTGATGAGACATGGGGGGAGTTCTTTGTCAGGGTACTGAAGAAGTATGGTGAGACCCTCCTGTAAACACACACACACACAGAGAGAGAGAGAGAGAGCCAGAGAGAGAGAGCGAGAACATGATTCATCATAATGCAACTTCATTTCATTTCTATACATGCTGCAATATGGTTCCTTGTTTAACAAATGTTTACCTCAAATACAGATTCTTATGAAGCGGCCAGGAAGAAACTGGTGAGGGCCACCAAGAAAGACTCCCTCACTTCTGAGGATGAAAGTTTCAGAAGGCCTAGAATGTAAGAACCGTACAGTACACAAATGAACAATAGTCTAAGATTCACTGATGTTTTAATACCTGTGGTGTTGTCCTGTTGTCATACTGCAGGCCCTCTGCCAAAGTGGTGGAGCAGTCTGAAGCTCTACCTCAGCCACGCCATTCCATCGCAAACCAGCAACCAGCAAAACAACCAGCGAAACCACCTGCGAAACCAGGCTCCTCCAAACAGCTACCTGTACTCCAGCCACCACCGGTGTTTTCATCGGTCTTGAGTGCTCCCACTACCTCCTACTCACAGCCTATGACAAACACATTTGGTACAAAACATTTTGCTGGTCTGCAACATGACTGATGATATCATTTGTTTAACATAATCATTGAAGTCACAACACTTTCTAAAGCAATGTGAAATGTTTCTGTTTTTCTATTAAACCTTTCTTACCTATAGAGCGTGACCAGCTAATTTTCAGGGCCTTGGAGGAGATAAAGGCGCAAGTGCGCCAGAACACCCTCTTTCTCCAGGCCCTGGCTAAGAGGCAGCCGGCACAAGCAGCGCCCTCTCTACCAGAGGAATTCACATTCCCAATTCAGACTGAAGAACATCTGACGAGAGTGGAGAATGCGTTATTAGAGAAAACACAGGAGAAGGCTATGGTATGTATTTGACTACATTGATGACCACAACATGGTGAAAAATGTCACGATGGTTGAATACTTTGGAACCAACTGCATTATGTTTTGTCAACAGTACACATTCTATACAGTTAAGAACAAAACTATTCATACCCCTGGCAAATATTGATTTAATGTTAATTTTCTCTTGACCAATATGTTTGAAAATGACACTACTACATGGCTAAAGGTTGTAAGATAATGTGGTAGAATCAGTTTTTTCATATTTTTTGAACATTTTTATGAAAAATGGCATGTCCAAAATTATTCATACCCTTTTTAAATAATCACTGGAAGCATGTTTATTTGTCATCACAGCTCTCAAAATGGTTCTCATAATACATACCAAGCCTCTCTATGTCTTCACAATGATTCTAGACTGCTAGCCTAGCCCCGCCCACCTAGATCTTCTTTCAGGGAGATCTAGTCCGGAAACCTAGTTCATAACCATTTAAAAATCCAGCAAAAGCTATATTCTTTGTTCAGGTCTGTCCTTATAAAAGGTTAAGCAGAGTTGTGCATGTTTTGAGAAGAGTGATCCATGATCAGCATCCATGATGACCAAGTGGTCCATTTTGGGATGTGCTGCAAATGTCAACCATCAAAACACCATATCCACAGTGCAGAATAGCTATTATAGTAATATATTAGCTTGGGGTGTTTTTTTCCAGACAATGGGACCTGGTGACCTTCTTAAAGTAAATGGTAACACTAAAACAAGGGGCTACAGTAAGATTTTTTGGAGGAAAAAAAACCGGTCCCAATAGGCGACATCGGGCCATTAAACCACACAATGATCCAAAACATACAGCCAAACAAGGCTTTCCAGTCATTATCTAAAAAAGGTATGAATAATTTTGGACACTATTTTTCATACATATGTAAAAGAAAAGATGAAAATGCTTCCATTTCTGATTCCATGTTTCTACCACATTGTCAAGCAACCTTTTGACATGTCATTTTCAGTCAGAACAAACATATTGGTTGAGAGAAAATCAACATTAAATTAATATTTGCCAGGGGTATGAATAATTTTGTTCTTAACTGTATAAAATCTATATACATCTGTACATTTCTGTTCTTATCTGTAGACAACACACCTTACAGCACTTGGTGGGATGAATGCTGGGGACGCTGTAAGAAGAATAATGCGTCACCTCATCACAGACACACTGGCAACCCAATACAATTGGCTTGGCCGAGGAGGCCAAAAGAAGGCTTTTGCAGCTTTAAGAATCACTGCAGCTATAAGAGGTGTCTGAATGCCACTGCATTGCTGTCATTGTAAAAGAAAAATCAAATACAGTGTGCTTAATAGACACTTTTTGATTCTCCTGGAATTACGGTCATTTCACGTTTTGACATCTCAACGTGAGCGTGGAAAAGGACGTACACCACGTTTTTGTGCGTACGCAACCTTAGTACATGAGGTATACCCTGGGATCTGCTGCCAAGTGTGGAAAAAGGCCCATACCTGGCGACAATCTTCTTTTTATAGGTTATGGCTGATTCAGCTCCTCATACCTCCTGCTCCTCCTTAATCAGCTCTACCTCCAGCCATGCTCTTCATAACACAAATGACTATGTAATGTTTTAAAATTGTCTCAAAACACAGTAATGACACAAAAACTTTTGTTCCCTTGTTCCCCCTCTTGTTTTCATTCCCTTTAAAGAGCTCCCAGCAGTGGTGACACAGCTAAAAGAAGTTATTGAAAAATCACAGTACAGAGCTCAACTCCTGCATCCACCTGGTCAACATCCACATCTGGAGACCCACCATTTTCTCCACCCGGCTCTCCTCAAGTGTCTGACCCTAATGAAATGGTAAATACCTCTACATCTTTTGATTGTACACATAAGCTAGAAAGAAACCATATTCATCAACTTTGTGGTGGACTTATGCCATTAATGATGGATTAGTTAGTTTATATACTATGACTATGCATATTCACTGCAAAGATGAATAGATACAGTAGATTTCCAAAGAACACCGTATTTGTTTAATAATTATTTGGTAAGTAACATTCAAATGTTTTGCAGGTGCTTCTTGTGCCAGGCCATGACGTCAAAGTACCAAGTGGAAAGCTGAAGTCTCTGCGGACTACAAATTCAGCATTGTACATTGGGGATCTTGCGGTGCTCATCTATGGTAGAGAAACGCTGTCCAATTCAAGTTTGACCGGGAGGCAGTCAGGGGCTCACAAAGAAGTGGAATCAAAGCCACAACTGGATAACACAAAGCTCGATGCTATACTTGGTGAGTGCATTGTTGGGGATTCCAATAACATGCGTGTTAATGTGGATAGTGAATAAAAATAACACTGAAGTAATGTTGTTTTCTATGTCTGTTTTTTCACTCACAGTCCATGTCCAGGCGAAGTTCCCTGACACCACCATTCAAGATGTGAGACGCATCATAAGAAAGAAATGCAACAATATAAACTATGCCAAGCAAGTGACTGAAAAGAAGTCATAAAACCGTTTTTGGTTTTTATCAAGCTATTTTGTTTGTTCCAAAGATGTGTACCTTTCTTACACCTTTTTTATGTTTTTATTTTTTTTACAAAGGACTTTAGTTCTCAGTTGGAGACACTATTTTGTTTACATTTTTACAAGGAAATGTGCACTTTTTCCTTTACCATTATTGATAAAGAAGGACTTGATCTTGGAGAGACTATCTGATCACCTGACGTCCACAACGCCGACGCAAACAGGAAGTGAAGCCATCACGCGTCTTTGTTTTGTTTTGAAAGGAAAAGATGATCTGTGGTCTCTGGAAATGTTACATTATATATCAACTTGCTCTCAAACATTCTGTCTTGTGATTTTGTAAATACATTAAGTCTAGTGTATATACAGTATGAGTTAACCTTTAATAATACTTAGTTTTTTTCAAGTATATAAATGTATGCTAGCAAAGTATATACTAGCAAATTAGAAGTATACTTAAAGTAATAACAATAAGGTAACTAGCAGATTTCTAAGTTCAATAAAATAAACTAGTAACTAAAATGTGGAGTAGAAGTATACTACCTTATTACACTAGTAGTATACTATGTTGAACCGGCACTAAGTAATATTACTTGTGTATGACAACGCCACTCTCTTTAAAGGGGAGAGACCCTGGACTACACGCAGTGTGACTAATTTAGAGCAGCCACTTCGGCACTCAGGTTAATCTATTTAGGGCAAGGACAAGCAGAAGGCTCTTGAAGTTGTACAAAAATAAGTTTATTTTAACAATATCCCCTCAACAATAAAATCAATAACCTTTTGTATTGATTAGGGCTGAATCCTAGAGTTGGACCACATTGCCAACTCGTACACATAACCAGGTGATACTGTATGAGTATTTTTAAAGGTTCAAGGCACTGCAGAACACGTTCAAAGACACTGCACCTTAAAGGTTCAAAGGCACTGCACACTTAAAACAACTCAAAACACTGTATACTTAATAAAGTTTGAAGGCACTTGCACACTTCCAGAAGCAAACATTAAATTCTACAAACACCATGGAAAGGTGGAATGTCACAACTATGCAAGGTAAGCCGCAACAAAACAATGGAGACACTAATTATAAGGATTTCTGGGAGGAAGAGACCAGTGGCTGCCCTGACGACGTGTGTCGCCAGTTCAGGCCTACAAGACCGGAATAAATACATATACAAGACAATTCAACCAGTAATTATTAAAAACTGAACGCCAGATGATAACCCATGGCCCAGTCCTCTCGTACCTGCTTTGAGCTAAAGGTGTAGCGCATCCAGGTAATACAGTAGACTTGACTGGGACAGGCTACTGCTGCTTGTCATAAAGTGCTGATGATTAATAATATCTACATTCTAACAGGCGAAAAAAAAATACAAAAGTTGTGGTTAAATAAAAAAAACCAAAGCACGAATATACAGCAGCAGACGGGTGGCAACATTCATATTAGGGTGGAACATTATTAGTAGCTTCCCACCATTAAACTGGGCTACGGGGTAAGGAGGCCTTACAGGTAAAACGAGGTACTAATGCAGTTTAACCCTCCATGGCAACCGAACGCGACAACACTAAAGAATGGCCAAGGAT
>OLKM01005819.1:0-15845 GCA_900291075.1 Melanogrammus aeglefinus | reverse complement strand
GCATTCGCAAATAATTGATTTCAGAAATGTTTATGATATCTGCTCCTTTGATGTGTGTCCTCGGAAGGGATTCACTCACTCATTATTGAGGTCGACCTTACGCCGTTTCGTCAGATATTCGCCTATCAGAAATCTGCGTACACCATTGCTGTCAACTTACAGGTCGACCCATATATACTTTGGTGCATAGCCTACTCGTATGTATCTTGCATGTAAAGTAAATTTGCTTACTTCATAATTTCTGGTTATACCTACTTATATCTTATGATAAAGTAAGATTGTTTTACTTTATAACTTCTTAGTTGGCCTACATATTCATCTTATGATAAGTAAATTGCTTACTTGTATAACTTCCTCTTTGCCAATATATTATTCTTATTGATAAAGTAATGCTTACTTCTATAACTTCTCTTATTGCCTAATCTTACCATAAAGTAAATTTGCTTACTTTTATCTTCTTATCTTTCTATTATCTGTATTGAAGAGGTAATGCTTTACTTTATAACTTCTTATCTTCCTTATATATCTTATGATAGAGTAAATTGCGCTTACTAACTTCTTGGTATAGCCTATATATATATGATAGGTAAGTGCTCTACTAACTTCTTTGTGTTGTGTTAGGAAACTGGTGGTGCCTTAAAATGTCTATCATAGAGCCAACTATTCATTATATACCCTCTTTTATGTCGTAATTTGAATGCTTAAAACATTATCTCCTTGTGGAGAAACATTGGAGGAATACAAAAGAACGTGTGTCCCTTTAGAACCCAATGATGTATGAACACTCACCACGTGATTGACATTGTACATGAACTTCAAACATCCTTGTGTGGCCCTCGGGCAAAATAAGGGGAAAACTTGGAAGGTTACAAAGGTTATTTGTAGTGAAGGTAAAAAGGGAGATCTGCAAGAGAGGGTTCAAGGGGTTTGTTTAGTCAGTTGATTTTTGGTTTGGGTCGCGTTGGTGTGGTGTTGTGGTGTGTCCTCTCTCTTGCGGCAGAGAAACTGCGGCTGCATAGCAATAAGCTTTTTATCTTTAAGGACTCTGATACCGGTAAATGCTCGGTTCAGACTCTATTCTTTTTAGTTTAGTGTCAGAATTCCAACCTCAGCTCTTCTTGGGGGCACGCGTAGCACATTCTTACACAAGGGGCAACTCTCGTCGTGCGGGGTATTGGGGCACTGAGAGTTGCGTCGACAAGCGCCTTTGTTGAGGACGCTGATAGTCCGGGGCACAAGGACAACTCTCGGGGTCGTGGCAGTTACTGGGGCACGAGAGTTACGTCAGCAACTACTACAGCAGGATCTACCTGAAAACATTTAATACGCACAGACACTGGTACTGAATAGGGCCTACATTGAAAGGTAGGCTACATTTATTACGCCCGGACACTCAAACTCCACTCAACGGAGTGTCCCACGCCGGACACTCAACTACAGGGACACACAGGACACCCAACTATACGGATCACCTAGACATACGTTGGTACATATCATACACTCAGACACTCAAAGAATCTTACTGGGAAAGCGTGTTACATTTAACTAGGCCATTTTTTTTTATCTTACTTTCTCCTTCTTGTTTACTGTTCTTTTCTTTTTAAATCTATGATCAGTTGTAAGCTATTTTTATTGGACCTAAATAATCTACCTTACTACATTTGTAGTGAGGTTAACCCAAACCGTTCGAGTCCTTTTCCCTGTCGCACTGGACAACAGGCAAAGCTTGAACAGACACACTCTCCCAGCCGATCCCTCAGGTTAATGGCCGATGGTACAGACAACGGCCTGATTTTGATACGTGGATAGGGGTGACAAGGCAAGACATTAAAGAGTTTTGTTTAATTCACAGGGGCAAAGATACATCATTATTGTCATATTGACCAAGAGAGAGACCTTAATCCCGCTTAAACAAGGGTGGGGAGGGGACAGGTCTGAAATCCGTATTAAACAGTTAAACTGTTTATGAAGGGAACTTAAGAGAAGTGACCTGGTGCGGACCGTGTGGAAGCTGAGCCGAGCCGGACCGAGCGGCCTCCGTTGAAGCCGCGAGGCACGGGACAAGAAGGGTCTCGACTAGGTTGGTCCGGGAGCGTGCGTGCAGACACCCAGAAACACAACAGACCATGCCTGCTGCGAGCGGTGTGTGCGTCGCGCGCAACTGTTCTATAAATCACCGCGCGTGCGGTGCCAACACTCACCAATACGGCATAAGGGTTCTTCATATTATCAAACTAAATTGTGAAACTAAAAAGCTGTGTTTTGTTTTTATATATTTATTTATAGTGTTCAGTTAGGCCTATATATGCCTACATGAGGCCGTTAGCACAGTGAACAGATAGCATCCAATCATTTTGAAACTTAACAGACACCCGCCTCCAAGTTGAGTGAACGTTGTCAAAATTGGGCAGTTTCCAGACCTCCTGTACAAAATGAAATGAGTACGATGGTCTGGTAGGAATCAGGTTAATACCATGTACCTTTTCTAAAGAACACGACACAGTCAGCGTCGTCAAACTTGCATTTCGAGCAAATTCCGTGCCACATTCACACAATTTAACGGAGATTCCGTGAGACCACCACGGATTTCTGATTAACGGCCGTGGTCAACTCGCTCGTTCAGACGGGGATCTGTGTGTGTGCCACGGAAGATCAGCTGTCCTTGGAGCCAAATTCCGTGGAACACATCACAGATAATTAAGGTGATTCCGTGAGGGGCAACACGGATTTTGAGTTAGCGCCCGTGGTTCGACGTCGTTCATTGAACGGTGGATCTGAGGTTGTGCGCCACGCCTGCAATACCAGTGTCATTAACTTGCATCTGGAAATAAATATCCGTGGCAACGTTACGAGCAATTTAGTATTCAGTGATGGCACAATGATTTTGATTAAGCGCCCTGTGGTCGACTCGCCGTTGTTCGCGTGGTCGACCTCTGTGTGTGTGTTGTTACCGCTATTTAACACATAAACTGCCCCACGATAGCCACTAGGAACAGGCTCAACACCAAGCTAGCCCCCACACATAGCCCCTAGAAGCAGGATCCGAACACACCAGCTGCATTTACCCCCACATAGCCATAGGAAGTGGGATCGAAACACACAAGCTGCAATAACTTACTCCAAGCCACAGATGGGCAGCACCTTTGGACGGGTGAGGAGGGCGGAAGTAAATACAGTCATTCAGGCAACGCCTACTGATATTAGATCAGAGCTGGAGTCAGATATGGTCAGAAACATCTCAGCCTGATTGAGAGGCTCGGGGCTAAGCCCCGGCTTGAAGTAGCTTGGGTAGTTTTTCTCCACGCGTGTTAATAACATTTCATTAGGATACTCTGCTTATGTTACCATACCGAAAAATACTTTAACAATACATGAGTAAAGCGACCCGGATGGAACTACGTTCTCAGAACAGCGCTTCAGTGCTGCCACGGAATCACCAGTGTCACTTGCATTGGGCAAAAGTCCGTGGCCACTATCACGGAAATCGCCGCGTTCCGAGACGATCTCACAGATTTTGAAGATTGCACATTTGGTCATTTCCGGATCCTGTTGAACCAGGTTTTTTTGGAAAAGCATTACCGAGTGAGCCTTGTAACAATATTCACACGCATATTGTCACAAAGAAAGCTGACGGGTTTTTCTATGTAGTTATAGTGGTTGTCTTGTAGATACATCCATATTGTTTTGGATGTTGGTCAGGATGTGTTTTGAACAATTCCAACTTCTTGAGAGTTAGAGTTGTGATGGAAAAAATCTAGAATTTTAACTCGAATGCCCTCTCAATTGGGAAACATCGAGAACCCCACAGGGGTTGATTGGGGTCATACCCCAGGACTCTGTTGGAATTTGCGGGGCTGCCAACAAATTAGCCTCTTCGAACACAGCGTTTACCAAGGCACCCTCTTGCAGAAAATGGGCCACGCCATAGTGAGAAAGCACAAATTGTCATGTGTGTTGTTTGGGTTGTATAGACTTAATTTTTTCCAGTAAATGATATTTGCTTTTTAAACTTTTAGCCGGATTCCCCCTCTTTTATCATGGACATCCCACTAAACAACCAACGTCTAGCGCACCATCCGTCAGACTCGATGTCATTACTTTGCATGACTTGCGGAAATGCTGCTCATCTAAAATAATCTATATCAACTAGCGCTACTACTCTACATAATATAATATAGGCTATATAGGAAAATTGAGAAACGGCAATCTCATGCAATCTTAATATCAAGCCCTGAGTTGTTTATATGTAGGGTACAGCTGTTGCGTGTGGATACGCATAGGTTTTCATATTATTCATTCAAAATTATTTAAACATACTACTTTAAAACTAAAGAGGCTGGAGTTTTGTTTTATATTCATTTTTTTATATTGTTCATTTTGGCCTATATATTCTACATGAAGCGTCAGCACAGTTACAGACAAGATCCAATCATTTTGAAACTTCAACAGACACCCGGCTCCAAGTGAGTGAACGATTTGTCAATTTGGCTTTATGCCACAGCTCCACGACTTCCTGAAATAAAGCCAGCTTGATTTATTTCCTGTCTTACATTATTGGACCAACTGATTCAAATCCAGTGTTTGCCTTGAGCGCATTGTTTTGAGGTCAGACCACACCTGATTAATTCAGTTGGTCCATAAATGGTAGACAGGAAATAACGAGCTGGCTTATTTCAGGAAGTCGTGGAGCTGTGCATAAAGCCAATTGGGCAGTTCCAACTTCTGCTACAAATGAAATTAAGTACGATGTCTGGTAGGACAGGTTATACCATAGTACCTTTTCTACAAGAACACGCCACGGAATATATCAGTGTCCTTGGAGCAAATTCCAGTGGACACAATCACAGATATTTTAAGTGATTCCGTGAGGCAACCGATTTTGAGTTAAGCGCCCGTGGTCGACTCGTTTCATTGAAACAGGGATCTGTGATGCGCCACGGGAAACCAGTGTCATAACTTGCTGCATTGGAATAAATTCCATGGCAACATCACGGACAATGTAGGTGATTCAGTGATGGCAGCAAGGATTTGAATTAAAGCGCCCCTCTGGTCGACTCGCTCGTTGTGCGGTGGTCGACATCTGTGTTGTTTACGTATTTTAAGCACATAAACTGCCCCCACATAGCCCTAGGAAGCAGGATCGAACACACCAGCTGCATTTACCCCCACATAGCCACTAGGAAGTAGGATTCGACACACACAAGCTGCAATAACTACTTCCAGCCACAGATGGCAGCACCTTTAGACGGTGAGGAGGGCGGAGGAAATACGTCACATAGGCCACGCCTACTTGATACTAACCAGAGCGGGAGTCAGATATGAAACTTGGACTAACTAAGTTGTCTCATAGTTCTGTGGTTCCACTGCCACATACCCCTCCCTGGTTTTTTGTTATGCCCACAGTGGATATCGTTTTAGTTGAAATGCGTGATGAGGTTGAGGAGGAAAGGGATGTGAGACATCTCACTAATGTGCATATACGCACCGAATATCCTGACGGGATTCAAATTTTTACAGATGGTTCTAAAGACCCTGCTACAGGGAAGACTGCAGCTGCAGTGTTTATCCCAAAGTATAAGAAAGAAATTCAAAAGAGACTCTCTGACCACCTTGCAGTTTATTCAGTCGAGCTATTTGCAATCTGCCCTTGCACTAGAATGGATTGAAGAGGTTAAGACCCGGTTGTAATTGTGTATTTGCTCTGATTCATTGTCAGCATTGACTAGTATTCTGCACGGCAAGTCAGTGTGTAGGACCTGACCTACTGTATGATGTTCTTTCAAAGTCTTTTTAGACTGCAATCAGCAAGATTATTTTAGTTATTTTTGTATGGGTTTCCATCTCATTCAGGTATTGAAGGGAATGAGGTTGTTAGACCAGCTTGCTAAAGATGCTTTAAATTCTGAGATTCAGATTAACATTCCACTTAGTAAAGCAGAAGTTAAGCATATCATAGTAACTAAAATGATAGGCGAGATGGCAGGGGCAGTGGGACAGGGAGAGTAAGGGTTAGCTTCCTTCGCACTATACAAAAACAGGTGCCCACCAGAAGACAGTGCAGCTGGAGCCGAAAAGAAGAACAAATAATAACAAGGCTTAGGATAGGCCACACTAGGCTGAACCATCATCTTCATGTTATTGGCAAACATGACACGGGCCATTGTGATAACTGCAGGGAAATGGAGACAGTTCAACATGTTTTATTAGTTTGCCCAGCGTACAGCATAGAAAGAGCAGGGTGCTTGCGCAAGTCTTGAAAGTCTTAATAAGTATGGAATTTTAAAACACTGTTTTCCAGACCTTGAAAAGTCTTGAATTTTGTGTGAAAGTCTTAATAAAGTATGGAAAAAAAACTATGGTAGAATTTTACAGTATGCTCAAAGGCATTGTGAAATGAGAAATAGGAAGGTAGGCTATAAAACCATAATTTTACTAACTGGTCATGTACTGTGTTAGCCTGATGGAATGATATCCAATCAACGCTTGCTTTAGCCTAGGTCTGGCACATTTTCGTGATGTCACTGCTGAGGTCTATTGATTACATAGCTAGCCTAGTGGTTCAACAGAAATGGGTCGTTGCGTGTTTTCGAATTTATGGCTACAACACCCGAAATTTAAAGACTGGATTGCACCGGACCCTAAATCAAACACAAAAGCATACTGCAAATATTGTGCTAAAAACATTGACATTTGTCAGCATGGGAGAGGCAGCACTGGTGAGCCATCTTCAAAGCAAGAAACACTCAAGTCTGGCAGCCAGTGTACTGACATCAACACCAGCGTCCAGCTTTTTTCATTCAAGAACTGCTCCACAGTCCAGGTAAGAGAGCTTGTAAAATGCACGTACTCAAAATTACTGTCGTCAAAAATATCCAGGGCTCGTTTATTATGGTTCTCTGGTGTAACGTGTGTGACTAGCTGAACATACTAATCGTCTATGCTATAGCTGTGACGTAGCCGTTAGCTATAACTTAGCAGTTAACTGTATGGTAATATTTCAGTTACTAGTTCATTAGTAATACGGTTTTTTGCAAATAGAACGATCTTTGTTCAGTGACATAAGCTTATTCTTTTTGCCACCCAGTTTCAAATGGTGAGGACTGGTTTGATTCAGAAATATTTTTAGGCTATTTTGAATTCACCAGGGGTTTAATCAGAAATGGAGGATCTAGTGTTAGCAAAGGAGACTAGCTACCATACTGTCCTAGATTGTTTACTATCAGTGAAATCGTTTCAAATATGATTGTGCTGGCTAATTAACATTAAAAATGTTGCCTGGTTTGCCTCCAATACAGTTCATTCATTTGGTATTGTTTAGATTGCTTTAACTTATATTATAATTGTTTTATTTTTTGTAAACATCATAGTGTAATTTTTAAAATAAATATTTATTTGTTTCAGGCACGTCAGCTAGTACTCCTTGCCCCTGCTTCAAGTGTGACTGCATCAACTGGAACTCCAGCATCTCCTGCAACCTCTCCTCAATAGCAAGTTTTATGCAAGGCACTGAAGTTCTTACTGCTGAGATTTACTGGGTACTGGAGCTGGTAACCAAAACACAACTCATTCAAGAGCTGCAATGGAGTCAGCAATGTCTTTCCAGTTGTTTTCCAGACAGTGATATTGCAAAAAAATTCACATGTGCTGAATCAAAGGCAGCATATCTATCCTCTTTTGGAATTGCCCCACACTTCAGTTCGATTTTTAAAAGCAAAGATTAGAGCTTCAGATAAATATTTTCTCTTATTTGATGAAAGTTTAAATAAACAATCTTCAGAAAAATCAGGTGGATATCCACATTCGCTTTTGGGATGGTGATGAAGTTAGGTCAAGATACTTTGACTCACAGTTTATAGGACATGCCACTGCAACAGAGTTGCACACGTGCCTTCAAAAGTCCTGTGAGGCAGTTGGAACACATGGAATCCTTCAGCTATCAATGGACCGGTCCAGCTGTCAACTGGAAGGTGTATGAACATGTTAACGGAAAACATTGAGCAGGAAACAGGCAGCAAATTGGTGAATATTGGTAGCTGTGGCCTCCATGTTATGCATAATGCGTTTAAGGCTGCAAGTGCAAAAACCAAATGGGGGGGGTCGAGCAGACACTCAGTTCTCTTTTTTGGCTCTTCAAGGATTCACCAGCGAGGCGTGAAGACTAGTCAAAAGTCACTGGCAGCGATGTCTTCCCAAAGCAGTACTGCCAACATTGCTGGCTTGAGAATTTGACTGTAACAGAAAGGGCAATAGAGATTTGGCCACACGTTCAGAAGTATGTGGCTAGTGTTAGGGCTAAACAACTCCCAGAGCCTAAAAATTAAATCTTTCTCTGTCGTTGCAGAAAAGCTGTGAATGATCCATTGTTTGTCACCAAGGCCACAACATAATTCCTCTCAATTGCTAAAGAGTTCCAACCCCTTTTGGAGAAATACCAGACTGACAGGCCAGTATTGCCCTTTTTTGGACAGGACCTTTTCAAACTCATTACAGATCTTATGGACAGATTTATCAAAGAGGATGTGATGGAGCAGGTAACCTCTGCTGATAAGCTCTTCAGTGTTGATGTGACTGACTGGAAACCACAAAGAAGCAGCAAAAGTGAACTTGGGATTTGTGGCTGATCGCATGCTCAAGGACTTAAGAACCAAGAAAAAGGTGTCAGAGAAGCAGGTTATTCACCTTCGCTCTAACACAAAGACATTCGTTCAGGCTGCCAGTTGCAAAATTACTTGAGAAATGCCCACTTCAGATATTCTCTTGTTCGAAATCTGGGGTGGATGGACCCTACACAAATTGTTCAGAATCTGGACAAGTGCAAACGAAAATTAAAGGTCTGTCTAGAGCACCTTGTGAGTGCCAAACAAATGAAAGAGGGAAACTGTGATGACATCCTTAAACAGTTCAGTGACTTCTCTACATACTGTAGAGCTGATGAGGAGTTTGTGACTTATGATCTTGAGTCCAGACTGGATTGCCTGATGTACAAACATATGGGAAATAAACCTGAGTGGAAAAACTTGTGTGGAATTTTGGTGAGAAAGGTCCTCTTGCTTGTCTCATGGACAAGCATCGGTTGAGCGTGGCTTCTCTGTGAACAGAGAAAATAGAGGTAGAAAAATATGAAGGCGAGAACCACTTGTCACACAGAGGATCATCAGTGATCACGTCGGCTTATGTTGGAGGTTTGAAAAATGTCTCCATTACAAAAGAACTTCTCCTCTCAGCATCATCTGCTAGACAGAAATACCGGTCTTTCTTAGAAGATGAAAAAAAGCAAAGAGAAGACGTGCAGCGTGGAGAAAAGAGAAAGGCCCTCTTAGAAGAGGTTGATGAACTAAAGAAAACAAAAAAACAAATTGAGTTGAACATCAGTGGCCTCTTGTCCTCCGCTGATGATTTGGCTGCCAAAGCGGAGCAGCTTGGTCAAGTACCATTGATAGCCCAGTCAAATGCTATGAGGAAGGCTGCCAAAGGAAAGGAAGGGGAGCTGAATGATATCCAGAAGAAACTGGATTTGAATTTAAATGAAATTAAAAATTAGAGTCTTTGCCATACTGTGCAGTTTATTTTTTGTTCTAACCAAGTGCGCTAGGTCACATGTATGCACTTTTGTGAGTGTTGTTGTGGTACAGCTTGTTCAGAAGTTAAAATGAGATAACATAAAGATAAGTTCAGTCATGTCAAGGACAGAAAAAATTAGATGTGAGTGAGACTGAATTCCACATACATTCATGTTTTTTTATAGATAGTTTTTGTGACACTTGTTTGATGTGAAATTCATGTACTTGTGATTTTCATGTTTTGAAACGTTTTCATCAGTAAAAGCATAATTTACTGTGAATAATGCATTTGTTCATTGAATACTAGCCTATACAAATTAACATTTCTAATAAACACAGTTGGTACAATCTCAACCAGAGTTAAGGTCTTGGGAAAAAAATATCAGTTTTAAAAAAGTCTGGAAAAAGTCTGGAATTTTAATTTGGAAAAAGAGCAAGCACCCTGAAGAGGTATATTACTGGAAGAGGTTAGAGAACTGGGGCAGGCCAGGCTCTCTCTTGAGGGTTTACTCTCCTTCTCTGTGCCGTCTGCCTGGAGATCTGTATTTAAGTTTCTCAAGAACACAGGACTTTTTGTTAGGATTTAGTTAATGCTACCCACATAGAGCATTATTTCTTTTTTCTTTTTTTTTCCTTTACTTTCCTCAATTATTATTATTCTTTTTCTTTGTCACTCCTCCGTTGAAACTTCATACCCGTAGTTATGTAAATGTCCAGTTGGTGGCGGTAAATGCAACCGTGTGTATGCCAACGGCCTATAAACCCCACAAGAAGAAGAAGAAGAAGAGTCAGATATGGTCAGAAACATATGACAGCCCTGTTGAGAGGCTCGGGGCTAAGCCCTGGGGCTTGAAGTAGCTCTGCGGTATTTTTCTCCACGCGTGTTTGATACAATTTCTTAGATACCTTTTGCTTCATAGTTACCATACCGAAATACTTTAACAAATAGTGAGTTAAAAGCGACCCGGATTGAACTACTTTCTTCAAGAAAGCCTCAAGTGTGCCACGGAATATCAGTGTCATTTACTTGCATTTGAGCAAAGTCCGTGGCCATATCACAGAAATCGGCGTGGTTCCGTGAGGATCTCACAGATTTTGAGATTTGGTCATTTCACGGATTCCTGTGAGACCAGGTTTTTTTGGAAAAGCATGTCCGAGTGAGCCTTGTAACAATATTCACACGCATATTGCTCACCAAAGAAAGCTGACCGGTTTTCTATGTAGTTATAGTGGTTGTCTTGTAGGTACATCCATATTGTTTTTGGATGTTGGTCAGGATGTGTTTGAAACACTTCCAACTTCTTGAGAATAGAGTTGTGATGGAAAAATCTAAATTTTAACATCGAAATGCCTCTCAAATTTGGAAACATCCGAGAACCCCACAGGGTGATTGGGGTCATACCCCAGGACTCTTAATTTGCGGGCTGCCAACAATTTAGTCTCTTCGAACACAGCGTTACCCACAGGCACCCCCTCTTGCAGAAAATGTGCCCACGCATTAGTGAGAAGGCACAAATTGTCATGTGTGTTGTTGGGGGGTGTAGAGACTTAAATTTTTTCCAGTAAATGATTTCGCTTTTTTAACTTTAGCCGGACTCCCCCTCTTTTATTATGGACACCAGTAACAACCAACTCTAGCGCATCATCCGTCAGACTGGTGTCATTACTTTGCATGACTTGGAAATTCTGCTCTAGAAATTATTATATCAATAGCCTACTCTCCAATAATATAATAATAGGCTATATAGGAAAATTGAGAAAGAGCAATCTCATGCAATTTTTATCAAGCCACTGATTGTTAATATGTAGGGTACAGCTGGCTTGCCGTGTGAATACACATAAGTTTTCAAATCGCTTCAAATCGGAGAACCTGCCACCATGCCGGCTGGCAGGGCCTCATGTGCCGGCCGAATGTAGAGTATGCCAGAGCCTTGGTACTAAACGAAATACATTGCACTGCCCTAAGACTGTAGCCAGCCCCGTTGCAGGGAAAGCGCTAGGTTTGCTAAGGGAATCAGGTGCGGAAACCTTTCGGACTCGAGCCGACCGCCTACACGACCGCTGAAGGTAGCCCGTCGGGACCCCAGACCCTTTCGCGATACGGCCGGTTCCTGAGACCCCCTTCACCCACACGCCTTTACAGACCGGGCAGTGCAGCGGGTACGGATCTGATTGATAAGTTTAAGTTCCCTCGATGCCAAGTCACTCGACCTACGCGTTGAATCTCGTTCGATAAGGCAGAGTACCTGTCTGATGACGTACGCCTTGATTTCGGCCCCCTGATCCATTCCATCGGAGGCTACGGTCCATCAGTGGTAAGACCGTACCCCCGTCTCCTTCCAAGTGGAAACAGTGTACCACCTAACCAGGTTTAACACTGCCCGGGCGGGTTTCCTCTTCCCGCCCTTTCGCCCTTAGCATATAGCTTATTTAGTCTTCCACTCGGTCTCGGGGGGCGGGAGCCCCTCGAGACAGCGTTTAGTCTTCAAACCAAGGTTCTTGTAAACGTTATGCCTCATTTCACGCCCATAGGAGACGATGGCCTGAGGCAGGGGCCATCTCTATTCGGCACAAGTGCTCAGGCCTCCGCGGTTTCCCCAAACACGTAGGAAGATGCCGTGCGTAATCTGACTTGGACAGAGGAGTGTTACCCGGGAGGCCTCTCATGTTCCATCAGCTGCATTGCCATTTCCAGAGTTCAGATCGGGCTTTCCACCACTCAGTGTGGTGGCAATCGTGGATCGAGAGAGGCAAAGGCCTGAGCCATTGCATGCATCGAACCGCTCAGAACCATCGCTGTTTCAAAAGGGGGGGAATAAACCTCCATGCTACTATGGCTCATCAAGGAGCAATTGACCAAAATGGTCCTCCACTGATGAGGCTTTTCACAACCAGGTCCTCCCAGTCCATCGGCCTTCATCCTATTCTCAACGGAAACCATTCCAGGACCAGGGAACCCCCGCCAGAGAGCCCGCCCCAACAACCCGCGCACCAAAGTGTCAGGAGCAGAGCGGCCAGACCGGCCAGGGGCCGCCGCGGCCCAGGCTTGGTTCAGAGTCGTTTTACTTCCATTTGAAGATGTTAGTGGGGAGGTGCCCTGCACGTTACTATGGTCCATCAAGGAGCAATCGACCAAATGGTCCTCCAATGATGAGCCTTTCGCGTCCAGGCCTCCCCAGTCCATCGGCCTACATCGTATTCAAAACCTCATTTCAGGGTCAGGAGGCCCGACGCCCAGGGAGCCCGCTCTAGCAGTCCAAGCACCGAGGTGCAAGGAGCAGAGCGGCCACACCGGCCGGTAACCCGTCATGGTTCCAGTTTTTGAGGTTTTGTCCGCACATCTCCATAGGAGTTGTGCGTTTGATAACATTTGTACCGTATGTTTGACGTTACGGTGCTTTGTCCTCCACACACTCATAGTTACAACTACTCCATCATAGAGATCGTGCAACTCGGTAACGTTAGTACCATTTATTCCACAGTCATGTCCGCCTTTTCCGCCCTATGCATAGTGAATACAACATTGCTCCTAGGAGGTCATGCACATATAATTCACACAACATTTCGGTTTTAATTGTATGGCCACAGCTGCTCTGTGATGAAGCATGTGTGGATGGTAACCCTCGTACCTATTGTTTGCATAATGTGGTTATATGGGAACCATCAACCCTTCCGCCTGCACATTGTTTTATTTTTTTAGATTCTATTTGTATTAAACGTATTAAACTATTTACATGTCTGTAGGTAAAACTACCGTGAACCGCTTTATTGAACATTTAAAACACGCCTATGGACCTTAGGAGCGTAGTCCTCGAACATACCTTCGCAAAATTAACCGCGCTTGTCTTATTTAAACCTATTTTATTTAATATTATGAAATTTGATTTAAGCCACTTCCTCCTAGCTCCCATAACGAAACCGTCGGATGAAACGTCATTAACCAATGGAAACTCTGCCAACAGGGCGCCCAAGAACGGGGCGTATTTATCTTTCTTCTCTTTCCTAGCCTTCTTCAGCCAGTCGAATCTGCCGTCATACCTCACTGTAATGTCCACTACCATAAGAGAAGAACCTCTAATGAAGATGAGATCGGGAAGGCCCCACTTACCATCAGCGGCGACCACCCGTCTCTCTTCCAGGACTGTCCATGCCCTGCTTCTTGCCACCGAGGCCAACGTTCCACAAATGCGATCATGTCTTTCAATACGAATTTTCTTTGTCAAGTCGCATTGCCCCAGAATATGGGAACTAGTCTCTGGCGTTTTCCCGCGTGCTCTGCAGGGGGGGCGGGGGGGGGGGGGGGGGGGGGGGCGAAAGAAATGCCCTTACCTCTATGAAGAAATTCCTGTGTCGGCAAAATATTGGCCCTCATCTGTAACGCCCTAATGACCTGTGCTTGATTCCACCAGAATCTGCCTCTTCTGCCTATCCACGAGTTACTGATTTTGTCCCCTTTAAACAACTGAATGCCGTACCCTTGCGGTCCCATCTTCGTCCATTTATCAAATTCTCCCTTTCTCCAGCAATCTCGCTTATAAGGAATTCTATCGGGGCTTATGAGGTCCTGCAACATTCCCGGTGCCAAATGCCTTGACCCTCCACCCGCTTTCCAGTTCGATAGGAATTCATTTGGAGACCTACATTTACGAACTAGAGAAGCAATGAGGGCATCATCCGAGTGGTAAAGCCTGTACAACCTGCGTGCTATGCTGAGGGGGATGGTCCGACTAAGGCTAGGGATAGCTAAACCGCTGTCGAAGTTCTTGCAATACAAAAGACCGTTTGTTGTGTAAGGGCTAAGATGTAGCCACCGCTTAATGAGGCGTCTCACTTCCAAGTCTGCTTTGCGTAACTGTGTCTGTTTAACTGCACTATGTACTGCTTTATAACAGATCCTAGGAATCCCATATCCGCACAACAATTCAACTTTTTGGGTTGGTTTGAGTGGGGCTCTACTAATTTTAAGGCCGATGTCTGCAACTTCCTGCAACACATCTGGCTTCAAAATCCCTTTAAGAGGGCTAATCTCCATGCCCAGATATTTGATTTTGCCCTCCAGGCCGACCATGTCGATCTCTGACCCCCCAAGTTTCCAAGCGGGGCAGGCATTAAAGCCATTAACACAATTCTTTCCACCAGGCATAAAGAAACCATGACTCTTCGCCGCGTTTACCCTCAAACCTGTCAGGTCACAAAAAGCGTCTAATATGCCCATATTCCTAGCCATGCCCTCCCATGAATCGCTAACGAGCACTAGGTCGTCTGCGTAGGCCAGGACCGGCGATGCTATCCTCCGCCAACCTTGACTCCTTTTCCTTGGTTCTCAACTGTCCGTAGTAGAGGGTCAATTCGCTAGGTTAAACAGAAGGGGGGAGAGGGGGTCACTTGCTTAACTCCGATGTTCATCGCTATCTTGGGGGTAAAGCCACGTTCTGTCTGCACCCTTGTATGACAGCCCGCATAACTCTCCTCTATGAGGTCTACCACTGACGGATCTATCATTCTCTCCTCCAAAACCGCCCTGATGTGTTTGTGTGATACCGAGTCAAAGGCCTTGGCTAAGTCGAAAAAACCATGGCCAGGGGGGCCCTAGATTTTTTCCTTATTTTAAGTAGTCCCTCTACAATTGATAGGTTCTCCGAACATCCAGGAAGCCTCGAGAAACCCTTTTGACGGATGCTTGTGGGGCAGGCGTCAGCCAAGCGGCAATGCATTACCCCAGAAATAGTCTGAGGACCATAGATCCAATTGTGATTGGCCTCCAATTTGGTAACAAGAGTCTCTCGTTGCTGTCCTTGGATTTAGGGAGAAGAGTGGTCCTATTTTGTTTGAGTGAAGCGGGAATAACTCCATTTATAAGGAAGCCGTTGAAGAGTCTAGCTAACTTGACCCCGCTAGGGTCCCATTTTGTTAGTATCGGTTTATTCACGCCATCTGGCCCTGCTGCTGATTTGTTTTTGATTCGTTTGCGTATTTTTAGAACGTCTTTTGCGGAAATAGCTCTAAGAAATTGAGAGTTTGTACTGTCCACGGCGGACTCAAAGGTTCCAGACCCAGAAGTGTCCTTCGGCCTCCATTTTTGTCTTTGAAATATTCCGAGACCTTCCTGATATTTATTCGGCACATTCTATGCTCACTGCCGTTTCTTAAATCAGTTTGGCGACTTACACGTATCCTTTTTGAATTTTCTCTGTAATTGGCGAGTTTGCGTTTGTAAAAAAATGTCTTGGGGTCTGCTGTAACATATCCCTTTGATTTAAAACACGAGGCCTGCTCGACAGCCAC
>OLKM01005818.1:0-15845 GCA_900291075.1 Melanogrammus aeglefinus | reverse complement strand
TCCTGTTGTAGTACTCCTGAAAGGGAGGAATATGAAGTTTGACGACGGCCCAGCCTTGGAAGATAGAGCCTGAAGTTGGCAAGAGTGATCCAGGAGAGCACCAAATAATATCCGGGCAGATTAAAGAACGCCAGTTTAAACGGAGCAAAGCAGGAAACGCAGACAAGAGAGATAACGCTGATTGGTGTGCTAGTCATCACAGCTCTGATGTCGCAGCCAATTGAAAAGTGTCAAAGGAAATGATCTCATTTACTCTTAAATGGTTAAAGAGAAAGCTGAAAATCCACAAAGCTAGAAAACAGAGCTTCAACGCCTCATCAAAAGAGCTGGAGCAGGAAATAGAGAGATCTGACCAATAGAAGGCTCAGAAGTGAAGCAGCTTCTCACACACTAAAGACCACCTTCCACTTTTCCTCACAGACCTTCAATATCCCCTGCAGAATCTCCACCCACCAAGGGCGACTGGGCGACGGTGCGAGGTCTGTCCTCGTCATACGTAGGCTCTGAAAGATCCTGGATCCTGGAGGAGACACTGAACAATCGGCAGAAGAAGGCTGGCCGTGCATGCTGACTGGGAAGAAGGGTACAGCAGTATGAGAGTAGACATGTTTACTCTTGGATCCTGAATACAGCTCATCCCAACTATCCTGTCTTGAGGATAGGGAAAACAGTTACAAATCATGGGGATGAGGCAGACCATGACAACCCTATGAGATTTAACAACCGCGTTTGGGTATTTGTTCTCTAATGAGCAGAAGCTTTCCTCTCAGGGAGATTTACTTTGAGGTTCAGGTGTAGAGACAAGAAACAGCATGGTAATGTGGGTTGGTTTGCCGAGAGAGGTCCATGCAACAGAAAAGGGCTTGTCTTTCATGTAGCCCTGAGACAGGGTTTTAACTGGAACTATTAAATTCAATCAAGGAGGGTTGTTTATTTAATGATGACCTGCCTTGTCCGTCTCCCTCTGAGGCTTGAGCTCCAGAAGGGTGGGGGTGTTTGTTGAATATGATGAGGGTCTGGTCTCCTTCTATGATGTTGAAAGCCAGGGGTTCCAATATTACTCTGCTACTGGCTGCCCTATGTGAGCCTCTCTTCCCATTTCTCTCACATGTTCTTATCTGAAAAGGTCAAAACTCTGCCCCTTGACATCATGCTCAAAACCTGTCAATCAAACACTAGGACCTTTGATAACATAATGAACACACTCAAACAGCACTGTGTTTGTTTCCATGAAAAATAGAATCTCTTTACATGTGAGATCCTGAGGAGAGCTGTATTCAATATTTGTCCACTTTTTCAATTGAAATTTAACAAGGACCATACATTAAGCTCTAAAGACTATGAACTATAAACAATATTTAACGATTTTAACTTGTAGAGACCTATACACTCCTAATGTTCAAATGACTTTAGTTATCTGATTGTTTTTTAATAATAATTTACGCCTAATAATGGTTGTAAAGTCATAATGTGAATGTAATTTTTGAATAAAATTTAATCGTTTTTTTAACCAAATATTTCCTTTATTATTTTGAATCCATGTTTGACAACACAATTACCAAACGTTTGGTAAAGCTTTTAGATTTGAATAAAATGTTTAAAGTGAGATGGGGATCATCTTTCTGTGGCAAAGGTACATAATCAAGTACAATGTGGTTTCAAGAGGAATAGGTTATACTTCTTCAGTACAAATATGTATTCCGAATGGAATAGATTCATTCTCAGTCCAAATTATGTAATTCAGTGGAAATGGTAATTTTAGTTGGAATAGGTTCATACTCAGGTTTACAATAAGTACTGAGTTGGAATAAGGTTAACATTTTCTGTACAATATTGATGGGTTCAATGCTGATGTATTGTGGTTTGAGGCCCGTCCTCAACCTGGCCCAGACGTCCAGAACCTGGGTTGGGACTCCTGGGGCCTGGGTAGGCTTGCACACCGTGTTGTCCATTGAGTAATGCAATGTCTCAACAACCAGGGGGTGAACACTATTTCTTGTACAACGCTCGGCAAATCTTCAAATAAAATCCCTGAAAGTCGCTGGCCGAGGCCGTCCACAATTCACTTTGTCAAACTGGTTTTCCATTTCAGTCTTTCATTGGCAATACATTTAGATACAATGTTTAACGTTGTGATCATGTATATATATACGTAATTCAAAATTATGGTCGAAAAATGTAAAAAAATACTATAGACTATCAAGCAAATAAGGATGGATGATAAAGGCCCTTCCGAAACCCTCCTGGGAGGTAGGAGTAGGCCTCTACTAACCCATTAGCTTATGGGTGCTGATAACCTGGATAACGTCCCATGTCAATCGAGTGAAATGGTGTACCTACACACCCCTGTCCTTACTGCATCCATCCTCCTCTCTCTGTCTCTCCTCTCTCTCGTCTGAATATACATGAGTGTTAAATGAATGCAGCCTGTATATGGCGTCGGCTCTGGGTGGTGTGTCGAGGATAGCCGCAGCAGACAGAGTGGGAGACGTCTTCCGCTGTCGCTCTCCAAAGTGCTGAACACTGGACCCCGATGGACATACTCCACTTAAAAAGTACTACAAATGTGAAACACTTGCAGGTTGTACTACCTGACAAATTTGATGACAGGATAAGTAAGAGAAGCGTCGAGATTGTTGACAGATTTGTGCTGTAAAAAAATCTTCAAGGCATTCAAAACAAGACTTGCTGTATGTGGGCTTATTTGTCTGGGTCCTAAACCATCTCTCACCCACAATTATATAAGATCATGTTTAGCCAACTTACCTCACAGCATGACCATTATCAGGCGTCGTTGTTTTATCCAGAGGTCCAGTGAGATGAAGAGCCCAGGTCGGGCTGCTCAGGGGAAGGCATTGGGAATTCCTTGGACCGAGGAGTTCCCTAAACAAACAAACCAACGGGGTTCCTGACCCCTCAACAGTCCTGGGCCCCCGTTTCCCGGATAACGATGGATCTTCGGCCGTACGCATCATATTCTATTGAAGGATCTTTCGAATCAATCGGTAATTTCTTTTGTGAGCGTTTTCCGGAGAACTCTCTTAACTGACGCGCATTCGCTGCACTCACGACGTTTCGTTAGGAATTGTACCTGTCCACTGACATGGTGCTGAAACGGGCCTATGACGCCAGGGACAGACGCAGGGAATGGTCGCTAGGAAAATGGGGGTTTAAAAAAGGGGTTTAACATATCTCTTCCATCAAGGCCAACCGCAGAGTAGCCTACGAAAAGAATAGAGTGCAAATAATATTGAATGCCAAAAATACAAATTGATTAGGCCTAGGCGACAAATCCTGAACGCACTGTGCATACATTTATTCACGGGGGATTCCCTCTCTGAAATAATTCCATATTACAAAAATCCAAGATATCTTGTGTTGACAACTACTTTATCTTTAATGTGCTGAGTGATTTCTTGAAACATACTTAGCGCAGCAAAGAGGAGGCCGACTTTATTCTGATTCCGTATAAGGTTTCATTTGATTGGCTCTCTAGTTAGAGCATATTTGTAGACATAAAAAATAATGCAACGTTCATTTCATTCATGATTCATTCAAAGACGGGCTATTGCCTGACCCGATTATGAGAGCTTTGGTGAAGTTAGGCTATATGGCGTTCGAGTTATGGGTTCCAATTATTCCGTATTGTTTGGACTTAAACACTTTATGAACACGGCTTCTTCTCCCATGCCGTGGGACGGCACCGTTCACTTCATGGCCCTTCAAACACGCCAGCTTCTTTCGGTTGATAAGCGACGTCAACGTGTTTGGCGCTAACCTGTCTTTCTCTGCTGATCAACACTACATACGGTTAACAAATAAATGTGAAAAAGACGCCTGTTAAGTTATCTTTTCGTTTTGGCAGGTAGCCGTCAATTATCTAAAATAAGCCCCCCCTTCAGGTCGAAGCGCCCTCGTGTTCCCGTCGGTGTCCGGTTCGCCTGTCTGGGCTAGTTTTCGATATGATGACCGGCGGCTCTATTATCCCACTTAACGTCCAATATTAACTCTGCATGTGGAAGGGGAAAATAGCTTTATTTTTATTAATTAACTAATTTTATATTGCTGCCTGTATTTCAGAGACCCACAGATATTTTGAGTTTGCTGCTTTCATGGGAAGCCCAGACCTCTCCTGGGAGCGTCAGCTGGACCCACCTTACTCGAACGCATAGGATCTTTTACACTGCCGAGAGCGGTCGGTCCGCAGCTTGGCACGCCTTCGGATTTCACCTTCTCTATCTTTCCTGTGTAAACCCGAGGGGGTCAAATCACCCGTTCGTCACGGCGCGGGGTTTGGGTTCACTGGAAGGCGGGGCTGTGCACGGAGTGGCTCTGAACCTCTTTTAGGAATAATTATTGCATGCTCCTGATGTTTTCATTCATTGTATGAATTGAGACAACCCGCATGCAATAATGAAGTTCACTCTGAGTGGTAGACTACACAAACGCGGATTAATATGGTCAGGGTCAGGAATGTTCGTTATTACTGTCTAGACAGGGTCTAATAAAATCAACCCGGTCTCACCAAAAATGGCGTTACAGGATCGCACGGTTTGACACATGCGTGCAGTAGGCTACACATATGCCAAATGACCATTTCGAGTGGCATAATGATACGCAAACTACTGTGGAGGGCGGAATGGCGTATATACGCAAAACACCAGCATTAACTTATGTGGGAGGGCGGATGCGTATATTTTTTCTTGGCCAGTTTTTAACGTGTCAAATGTGGCTGTGACGTAGTCTTACTACCGAATTTCAGACTTTTAAACAACCATGTTTATTGCACTTTTCCTTATCACGGAAGCGGAAATTCCCGAATTCTGAGTAAAGTTCAATGCAGCATGCATCGCTGGTGACGTCGGTATGGGTATATAAAGTGATGCGTGGGTATGTGTACGCATCCGCCCTCCCACAGTGTAGTTAATGCTGGGTTTTGCGTATCATATGTACGCGAAATGGTCATTTGGCGTATGTAGCCTACTGCACGCATGTCAAACCGTGCGATCTGTACGCATTTTGGTGAGACTGGGTTGAATAAATAGTGAACTTCACAGCCTCACCGAAGCGCCTATGTGCTTAATGCAAACAAATCATCGCAAAAAAATTCTCCGACACCCGCTGGTCTCAGCATGATAGCCTACTAGAATGTCTTTATGTCATATTGATCAATATGAGGACATTTTATAACCACAATGGTTTGAATTAAAATCTGAGGGAGACAGCAAATGCAGCTCGAAAGCGACCTCCCACACAAGAGCAATGGATTCATTTGATTTTATTGTGATGTGGCGTTTGATCGGTGCATTTCAGCAGTGCATGTATTTTTGAGAATTTTAATTGCTGCAATAATTAATGTTAGTGTTGTTGTTGACTTCTAACATCTATCTTTGCTGTTTAAATCAGTCGTTTTTTGAGAGTAGGACCGGTAGACCACTGTTTTTTGGTTGTGAGAAAATGGCTCAAGCTGGGCATTCCGTGGATATGTATTTTAATAAAACGCATCCAATACTAGGAATGGTCGCGCTGGTGACGCCACTGAGGCTATAGTAGGCTAAACGACGTCTATACAGCGTCCTACGAGTACCCTGGAGTACTCGTTAGCTACGAGCGTTTTTATGACGTTCGTTTACCAACGTTTACGTCTGCTTCTCGGGAAGCACGGTTGTGAAAACTGTACGATGCTCGTTACGACGCACATTATCGATCCCACTAGGCTAAAGATTGCTTTCGGGAAACGGGCGCCCTGGTATGCTATTAGCAGGCGCCCTTGGTTGCACCACAAGGGGGCCATTGGCTCACAGTGATGAACCGCGGCCTTTTTGTTGCCCCCTAGTGGTCAATCTAATCATGTCAGTATATTTAGCCCTGACTCAACTAAAGTAGACGTGGTTGTTCTGGTGTTAAAATATTGATATGGAGATTGCATATTTTTATCGAATATTTTTTTTCATCGCTGTGCCTACTCTCTCTGTCTGTCTGTCTCTGTTCTCTTTCGTGTGTGTGTGTGTGTGTGTGTGTGTGTGTGTGTGTGTGTGTGTGTGTGTGTGTGTGGTGTGTGTGTGTGTGTGGTGGTGTGTGTGTGTGGTGTGGTTGCTGTTTGTGTTTGTGCAGCCACTAGGTTATAACTGCTGCCATGTTGTTGGATGAGGGGGTGGTGTTCTTTGGTTGAACTCCCGTTACGACACGGGGAGTCTAAACGTTGAGCTGTAACGTGTCTTGAAGACGTGGATTGTCATTGGTGGACTTTATCATGGCGTGGCCTCTATCTATTTATCTATATTTATATATACTGTATATATAGATAATCTCTCCATCAATATCCTGTTCTCTTCCTTTCTTTTTCTGGGTAAGAGAGTCGTTCCTGCGGGATCTCGTACTCCACACACATTTATACATTTATGAGGTTTAAAGTCCGGGAGATAAAGCCTCATATAACTTACCAGTGTTGAATTCAATATCAAAACAACAAACCATAATAGACATATAAATCTGGGCAAAAAGAGAGAGGGTTGCCTTTTATAAAGACTGGGAGAGAAATACCAGCTCAGGAAAAAGTCGAGTCAAATGTTTTTAGATAGCTCTTAATTCCAGTTCAAGTGGCAACTCACCTTTAAATCACCACAATGTCTCTCGTTTTGCACCGGCTTTTGGTCTGTGTTTTGTCGTATATTGTGTTTTCAAACATATTTGAAAACACATCAAGGTATTTGTATTACACTGCAAGAGAATCAAAGCCCACCCAACGGTTTAGTGAACTGTGTGGTTCCGCGGGGCGGGAGCCCGGTTGTAAGGGGAGGAGCCAGGTGTGATAAGGAGGAGCGCAGGTGTTAAGGAGAGGAGCCCGCGTGTATGTTAAAGGGGAGGAGCCAGGTGTGAGGAAGGGGAGCCAGGTGTAAGGGGAGGAGCAAGGTGTAAGGGGAGGAGCCAAATTTTAGTTATGAAGGGAGGAGAGGAGAAGACGTCTTTTTCAGGAAACGAAACTTAAGGTTCAAACAAACCAAAGCAACCGACAAGGAAGCAGTACTCTCTTTCAGGAGAAAATAATGATTTTGGAAATGCAAAATCTGACAGACAGAAGCCACTAAAAGGTAAGTAAAACTGCACAACTTTCAGACAAGTTAAAACCTCTCTTACCTTTATGGAATTAGACATTTAATGGAATTGCTCAATACTAAAACCTTGTCGTCTGTTTCTAGGAATGGCCTCTGCTAACACTTCCTGGTCTGAGGAGAACTTTTCATGTTCCATCTGTCTGGATGTGTTCAACAGTCCAGTTACCACACCATGTGGACACAACTTCTGCAGAACCTGTATTACTAAGTTCTGGAATGAACAAGTCAAGTACAAATGTCCTCTTTGCAACATGCTTTTCAACACAAGACCTGATTTACGGATCAATACCCTCTTATCAGAGCTGGCCGCTCAGTTTCGAACATCCGTACGAGTAAAAGAGCAGATTTATGTTAAACCAGGAGAAGTTCCCTGTGACGCCTGTACTGGGACCCAGCTGAAGGCCGTGAAGTCCTGCCTAGTGTGTCTTATCTCTTACTGCCAAACCCACCTGGAGCCACATCAGAGAGTCACAGTCCTGAAGAAACATCGGCTGGTCGAGCCTATGGACCGTCTGGAAGACAGGATGTGTAAGAAACACGACAGACTTCTGGAGCTCTTCTGCCAGACTGAACAGGTGTGTGTGTGTCAATTCTGCAGAGAGACAGACCACAAGTCCCATCCTGTTGTACCTCTTAAGGAGGAATATGAAGTGAAGACGACCCAGCTGGGGAAGATTGAGGCTGAAGTTTGGCAGATGATCCAGGAGAGGACCAAATAATATCAGGAGATTAAAGAGCGCAGTTACAACGCAGCAAAGCAGACGCAGACAGAGAGATAGCTGATGGTGTGCAGGTCATCACTGCTCTGATGCACAGCATTGAAAAGTGTGCCAGGATTGATCTCAACCAAATGGTTAAGAGAGACTGAAATCCACAGAGAACAAGCTCAAGACCTCATCAAAGAGCTGGAGCAGGAATACAAGATCTGACAATGAGAGCTCACAGGTGAAGCGGCTCTCACACACTAAAGACCACCTCCACTTCCTCCAGACCTTCATATCCCTGAAGAATCCTCCACCCACCAGGGACTGGGCGATGGTGGAGGTCTGTCCTCCGTCATACGTAGGGACTTGTGAAGAGATCCCTGGATCAGCTGGAGAGACACTGAACATGGAGATGAAGAAGCTGCGTGATGCTGAACTGAAGAGGGTCCAGCAGTATGAAGTAGATGTGACTCTGGATCCTGATACAGCTCATCCCAGGCTAATCCTGTCTGAGGATGGGAAACAAGTACATCATGGGGATGTACAGAAGAAACTCAATGACAACCCTATGAGATTTACACGGTGTGTATGTGTTCTCACGAGGCAAAGCTTCTCCTCAGGGAGATTTTACTTTTGAGGTCCAGGTTAGGCAAGACTAGAGTTTGATGTTTGTAGGAGTGGCCAGAGAGTCCATCAAAAGAATAGATACGATCATATTGACCCCTGAGACAGGTTATTGGACTATTAAATTCAACAAGGATGGGTTGGTATTTAAAGGTAACCCTGCTGTCCGTCTCCCTCTGAGAGCTGAGCTCCAGAGAGGTGGGGGTGTTTGTTGATTATGATGAGGGTCTGGTCTCCTTCTATGATGTTGAAGCCAGGGTTCATATCTACTCTTCTACTGGCTGCACCTTTAGTGAGCCTCTCTATCCATTCCTCTCTCCAGGTTTACATGAAGAAGGTACAAACTCTGCCCCCCTGATCATCTCCCCTGTCAATCAAACAGACTAGGACCTTTGATAACATAATGAAACAACCAAAACAACTGATGTTGTTTCATGAAATAGAATCTCTATTATGTGAGATCTGAGAGAGCTGTATTCATATTGTACTTTTCAATGATATTTAACAAGGACCAATACATTAAGCTACTAAGACTATGAACTATAAACAATATTACCATTTTAACTTGTAAGACTACACTCTAATGTTCAATGACTTTTTATCTGAAATGTTTTTATATATTTTAACGCTAAAAATAATGTGTAAGTACATAATGTGAAATGTTAATTTTGATAAAATTATCAAGCCGTTTTTTTAACCAAATATATTCCTTTATTATTTTTTTTTTGAATGATTTTTTTATTTGGAAATGATTATGAGCAGATTACACTGAGCATACATTTGAGCAGACATATCCAAGTTTTTTTTTTTTTTTACGTACATATACAAACAGTATCCCACCCACCCCACCCACTTGAACATGTAGTACACACACCTAGGATAACAAAAAGAAGAAAATATATAAATAAATACAATAAAAGTAAATAAATAAAATAGTTAGCAAGGTTACCATACTTAGTAGTGACAAATGTCACCATGTACTTGTTCGCATACATACTCACCAACACTTTACATTATAGGCTGAAATGCAGCATCAATCCACATCGCAATTACACATTCCAAAAATATAATAAAATAAAATAAAATTGTTTTATAATTTGATTGGCCCAGAAGTTGACCAAATCTGTTTATAGGGTCCTAATGCAAGAAAATATTGCTATTGGGGTATCAGGTATTAGTTTTGAGTTTCCCCTATGTATTTTCAAACACCGGATCCCAAGTGGAGTGGAATTTGTCCCTTGACCCCCTAAGCAAGTATTTTACTTTTTTCTAGTTGTATAAAGGTGCATCAGGTCACACATCCCACAAAGACGCTTTGGGAGGGGTTTTTTGATTTCCAATGTAATAATATTCGTTCTGCGTGCAAGCAGAGTCACAAAGGCTAATATATTTTTATTAACTTTTCCTTACTATAGAATGTCTTTGATCTGTGATACCAAATTATAGCTGCTGCTGCGCATTTGGTTGGAAGTCAGTATTTGAGCGCATCAGACAATGTTTTTAAATATCATAGACCAGTAAGTGGACCAGGGCAGGGCACGACCAAAACATATGGGTTAAATTGGCAGGGGTGTGTGTGACATCTGTCTTGGAGACTAGCATCTGAATCAGGATATATTTTTAGCTAATCTCTTGCTTTGGAAAAGTGAGTTCCGGTGTGAAAACTTTAAATTTGTATTATACTTAATTTTGCACACAAAGTGCTGTCATTCACTCTTTGTAAAGCACAGTTCCACATGCCATCTTCCATATCTTCCCCCAGTTTCATTCTGCCCAGTCCGCCCTTATCTTCGCGATGGTTATGGTTTTAAGAGAGAGGCTTATACAATCATGTATTCTAGAAATTAGCCCTTTTCGAATTGAACGGGGATTCTAGCAGAGCATCATATCTGCTCTTGATTACTGAAGGATAAATTTGGAAAGTTGGGGTCATGGCTCGTAAGGAAGTGGCGTACTTGGAAATATCGAAACAGACTAGATCGAGGAAGGCCAAATTTTTGTGATAGATCATTAAAGCTGGCAAATACATAATTTATGTACATATCTTTAAATTTAGAAATGCCTTGTCTTTGCCAAAAAGAGAATGTAGCATCTAATTTAGCTGGGTGGAAGAGATGGTTATTGCATATAGGGCTTAAGCTAAGAATTTGTTTGAAACCAAAGTGCCGTCTCATTTGAAACCAGATCTTCAAAGTATTGATGACAATAGGGTTGTTTGTGAACTGGGTAATCGAAACTGGAAGACTGGAAGTGACCAGAGCTGTGAGAGATGTTGAGATGCACGATGTAGCTTCAAAGTGGCACCAGTCTGTATCTGGGAAGCGTGAAGGCCAAACATTTATTTTTTGAACACATTTGCAGCCCAGTAGTAGTAGAAAAGATTAGGAAGAGCTAGGCCTCCCTGTAATTTAGGCCTCTGTAGAAGCTCCAAACGTACCCTAGGGTTCTTGCCATTCCAAATAAAAGAAGTAAAAGCGCTATCAATACCTTTAAAGAAAGACCTAGGAAGGTAAAGTGGGATACATTGAAACAGGTAGAGGAATTTTGGGAGCACACTCATCTTGATGCAATTCACTTTACCTGCTAAGGACAAGTGGAGTTGTTTCTCCATTTCTTTAGATCTAATTTGACTTTATCAAGTAGAGGAGCAAATTTTCCTGGTAGAGGTTTTCATATCTCTTGTGATGTTAATGCCCAAATATTTAAAACTGTTTCTAGACATTTTAAACGGTATAAAACATTTTATCCTGGACTTCCGGTTATGCGCGCGCTGCTAGGCCAGACGTGTGAAAGAGGAGCTCCCATGCACAATTCATAGAAAAGTAATCAGGAAGCCACTAAGAATTACCAAAACAGTTACTACTGGATCCAAAACACACAGCAAACAGCCATAATGGCCACGCGAACTGCAGCCAAAGACTTCCAAAATTTACTAAATTCACCCGATGATTCTTCAGCCCGACGATGCTTAACTAGTTCCAATACTAGCGACGACGACACACATTAGCCCTGTCTAATTCTCAACGCTATCCAGGACAATGAAAGAAGATTTTGTGTCGAGGTTTTGATGTGGCTATTGGGCGCTATTCAGGGAGTGCAAGGCGAATTAAAGTCATTGACTGGCCGACTGACCGAAGCTGAAGACCGAATTGGCGCCAATGAAGATGACCTAACATCTCTGAAAACACAGACCACCACCATGAAAGCAGCTATGGAGGAGCTTGTGCTAAAGGTGGATGACTTGGAAAACCGAGCACGCCGCTCGAATGTGCGGTTGGTGGGTCTGCCTGAGTTAACCGAAGGAGGTGACGTGCGTAACTTTTTGGAAAAGTGGATTCCTAAAGCTCTTGGTGAAATGAACTTTACTGGGCCATTTGGCTTATAGAAAGAGCACACCGAGTTGTAGACTTCAACAGTTAAAGATGGAAGCCAACAAACCGCTACACGCCCTAGAGTGGTGGTTGATGAAGTTCTGAAACTACGCCGACAAGGTTCGAGTGATGATGAAAGCGGCCAGAAGCAAGGGAAGATACTTGTCGACGATAAGAATGTCATGTTTTTTTCCCGACGTGTCGACGCGGATTCTGCTAAAACGTTAGAAAAGTAGTTTTGATTCAGCAAAAGAAGAACTAGCCCTCCCTTTCTATCCATGAGCCTGCGTTACGGAATCATTCACCCAGCTACACTTCTGGTGACCATCAAGGGAAGACGGCACACGTTTCGACACTTGCATCTGAAGCGGAGGCTTTTGTGCAGGAATTAAAGTCGCAAAGCTAGGCAGCGCTGGGTGGTGAGAAAGCTAACGTGTTTAGTGCTGGCACAATACAGGTAACTGAATTGCGATAAGCTTTTCCTGGACTGTTTAAGACTGTTAATTTAAGTCTAATGTTTTGCTGCAAAGTGGTTATTTCTGATTGCAATACACAATAAGTTAACTTTTTAATATTTTGCATGGAGCTCCAAGCAGTTGATCGCCTAGAGCATGCTGTTCCTCGACATGTGGTGTGGACCAGCTTAGTTCCATAGTCAGACTCTGTTTCAGGGGTCTATTGGAAGTGTGATCTAGGGGAGGGAAGCGTGTATTTCGTTTGGGGAAGCACACCCTATTGTGTTTACGTCTACGTCTTAAGGCAGCATATATTTTTATTTTCATTTGTATTAATTTAGTTTTTCTGTATTGTATACTCAATTCCAACCCGCACATACAATGTAGTATTATATCATGTCATTTGAACTCCAGTTCACCTCTTGGAATGTAAGAGGTCTAAACAAACTTGTCAAGCTTAAGCAAGTAATGAGTAGGATTAAACAACTAAAAGCTAAGATAGTCTTTCTGCAGGAGACACATTTAACACCTGAAGATGTAGTAAAAGTGAGGAGGAGGTGGCCAGGTCGAGTTTTTTCTGCTTCATCTAGTTCTCGCTCACGTGGGGTAATCACTCTGATACATAACTCCCTACCCTTTCATCTCATTAATGTGGATGAAGACCGATATGGGAGATACATTATTATTCCATGTGAAAATACTCTCAATTAGGTTAAATCTGGTAAACTTATATGGACCCAATGATGACAACCCGTCTTTTTTCAGAAATCTGTTTTTGTCCCTGGCTGATTTGTCTGGTAGTTTCATAATAGGTGGAGATTTTAATTGCACTCTCCAACCAGAGATTGATAGATCCACGGGGATAGATACCTCCCATGCCCAGACACGAAAGGAGTTATTACAATATATAAAAGAATTTAATTTAACTGACATATGGAGAAGAGACTATCCTAATCAGTCAACCTTCTCATGTTATTCTGCCACCTGCCAGACATTCTCCAGAATTGACTACTTTTTGGTCTCTGCTTCCTTGATGTCAACAATCACAAGAAGCTGGTACGACAGCATTGTAATTTCAGACCATGCTTCAGTTTCATTTAGACTAAACATGCCAAAGTCACTGAATTTCTCCATGGGGTGGCGCCTTCAGTCATTTTGGCTGAAGGATCCAGAATTTATGAAGTTTATTGGGGCACAAATTGATGATTACTTTGTAAATAACACAACTCAAACATCAGCTGCTATACGGTGGGAAGCATTTAAAGCCTTCCTGAGAGGACATATGATAAGTTATACAAGTTATAAACAAAAATCTTGGAGGCTGGAGATGCAACAGTTAGAAAAAAAGATAAAAGAAACTGAATCAAAACACTTCAAAAATCCTTCCCAACAGTCCTTTAGAGAACTTAATGAATTTAGAGCTAAGTATAATGTTTTATCTGTCAATAAGGCAACTAAAAGCCTGCTGAAATTGAAACAGTCCTATTATGAGCAAGGGGAAAAGGCTAGTAAACTCTTAGCTTGGCGTATTAAACAATCAGAATCTGAAAGAACAATAAATACTATTCAGCTAGATGATGGGTTGGAGACTAGTGACCTTAAAGAAATTAATAAAGCTTTTAAAGGTTTTTACGAGAACTTATACAGCACAGACTCTTCAGCCTCAGCCTTGCAAAAACAAAAAGACTTTTTGGATTCATTGGAACATCAAGCCTCTTGAAGAAAACTTCCTGGGATGATTTAGACCTAGACTTAACCATTGAGGAATTATCTGCAGCCACTGGGAGTATGAAGGGGGGTAAGACGCCTGGCGAGGATTCGATTCCCATTGAAATCTATAAAGCTTTTCAGGACACGCTACTGCCACCTTTACTTGAAATGTATAAAGAGTCCTTAGATAGTGGGTCCTTTCCCCCTTCTCTAAATATGGCGGTAATCACACTATTGTTAAAACCAGGTAAAGCATCTAACCTTTGTGGATCGTATAGACCAATATCACTTCTTAATAACGATCTCAAAATTCTCTGCAAAGCATTAGCCAGACGGTTAGATACACTTCTACCACAAATGGTGCACTCTGATCAAAACGGCTTTGTTCAGGGACGACAGGGTTTTCATAATATAAGACGAGTTCTTAATATTTTGTTTGAAAATTCAGGGTGTATGGACACTGCTATTTTGTCATTGGATGCCGAGAAGGCCTTTGACAGGGTGGAGTGGCACTTCCTGTTTGAGGTTCTTCAAAGATTTGGCATAAAGAAGAAATTTCTCTGTTGGATCAGACTACTTTATGCTGACCCCCAGGCTGTAGTTTTAACAAATGGGCTATCTTCAGCACCCTTTAAGTTGTACAGGGGCACAAGACAAGGCTGCCCCCTGTCTCCACTGTTATTTACCCTGGCAATTGAACCGCTGGCCATGGCAATTCGCAACCATACTAGTTTTAAAGGCATAAGGATAGGAGATACGGAACATCGCATAGCACTGTATGCTGATGATGTCATTTTGTTTTGCTCTAATTTGAAACAGACTTTACCAGCTTTATTGGACCAAATTAACTTTTTTGGCACCTTTGCGGGATACAAAATTAATTACTCGAAATCTGTAATATTATTCTTGAATGAAAGGGAACGACTACACCCCCCAATTCCTACTCCTTTTACGGTTTCACTAAATGGCTTCACATACCTGGGTGTTAAGATTGCCCCTACCACTGACAAAATTGTTCCTAATAACTACAATACCTTAACAGATAAGGTCACCCAACTTATAAATAGATGGACAAATCTACCCATTTCTATGATTGGGCGTATAAATGTATTGAAAATGTCAATTTTACCGAAGTTTCTTTATCTCTTTCAATCTATTCCACTTGCTCCTCCACCCTCACTCTTTAATTTTCTTAAAAAGCTTTTCTCTAACTTTATCTGGAACAACAAGCGTCCCAGGCTCAGGCTTTCCCTGTTGTATTTACCATATGATAGAGGTGGTTTACAACTACCAAATCTTGAGTGGTATTACTGGGCAGCTCAAATCAGAGCAGAGCAATGTTGTTTTATTTTGAGAGAAACCACCCTCCAGCTTGGGTTTCAATAGAAGCACATTTAACAAACATACCTTTAAACCTGTACATCTTCTCTGCTAAAAAACATAAACTAATCAAACATACTAAAAATCCTTTTCTCAAAAATACATTAATGGTTTGGCACAAATCTCTTGCATACCTAGGAGAAACAGCTAAACTATCTCGGTTCTCTCCAATTTTTGGTAATGATGACTTCCAACCTGGTAGAGCAGACCCAGGGTTTAAAATATGGGCAGCCCAGGGTATAGCTAAGGTTGCTGACCTTTACAATGAAAACATGGTTCTCATGTCATTCGAAGAGCTTAAATCAAAATATGGGATTCCTGCAAAACATTTTTTTAAATATTTACAATTTAGAAGCTTCATCCTTTCCAGACAGAGCAATGATTTGAAGCTTCCCCCCCTATCCACTCTAGAAGATTACACTTTGAAGTTTTTACATTCTAGGGGACAAGTTTCATTACTCTATGAGCTTTTTGTAAGCAAGTCTA
>OLKM01005817.1:0-15856 GCA_900291075.1 Melanogrammus aeglefinus | reverse complement strand
TTTGTAGTTGACCAAACACTACTATTTTCCACACACATAATTGACAATATAAATCTTCAAAAAAAACAGACATGTATTTTCCGGATTTTTTTTTCTTTCCTTAGCGAGTTTAACATATGATAAAATTACAGGCCTCTCTCTCTTTAAGGGGAACCTGCACATATGGCTGGCTGACTAAATACTTTTGCCCACAATGTCTATGTAATCTTTTGCTTTATATATTATACTGATATCACGTCATTATATACGTATATACACGTGACAAAATTGTGGGTACCCTCTCTCATGAAGAAAACCACAATTTCACTTAATAACTTTGATACTGACAAAAGTAAATAACATAAAACTTTTACTCAAATGAACCAATGAAAATCAGCTTTTTTTTTTTAATGTGTGTTCACAGAATATTTAAAAACATGAACTATGATACAGGCCGAATCAAAATGTGTACCCCTAGAAGATGAAAATAATTTGACAATAGGGAAAGTTTAAAACTAGGTGTGTCTCAAATTGCTTTCACAGTGTCTTCAACACTTTAATCAGTCTGCCTATATAAGGGTAAGTAGTAGTCACGTGTGTTTCGTGACATGCTGTGTACCACACCTGAACGAGACCCAGAAGCAGTGATTGTCTAGGAGATTAGAAAGAAAAATATAGCAAGCATGAAAGTAAGGCTATACCCATTCCAAGCAGCTGGATGTTCTCTGACTACGTCTGCACATATTTCAAGTTTAAAGGTCCTACGTAGCCACCTCCCTGCGACATAGCCAAGGGCAATTAATTATAAAATTTATAAATTAAGTGAATCCAAGGAACATCAAGTTCAGATCGCCCTCCGTCGTTATGTTCTGAGCGAAAGGGACTTCATGGAGCTACCGAAGGAGGACTATGTTGAAAGAAATCATAAAAACAGGGACTGAATTTTCCAAAATGCTCATTGACAACCACAAGTCCTTCTCGGCGAGAACTGTCTCATGACAGATAGCAAAACTTGGGAGCTTTTGCAAGGCACATCGGTCTATGTTCACATCCGCAAAAATGAATCTACCAAAAAGACACTGTCCTACTGTGAAACCGGGAGCTAGTTAAGCTTTTGGGGCGCTTTGCTGCATCTGCACCAGGTGTCTTGAATCTGTGCGGCACATAAATCTCAAACTATCACGGCTTCTGAGAAATTGCTGCTATGTCAGAATTGGTTCGTCCAGTCATGGGCTCCTCCAACAAGATAATGACCAAACACACAGCTAACACCCAAGGAATGGTCTAAACTGGCCTGACTCTAACAATCCTATTGAACATCGTGAAGAGTTACAAAACTATGAATTTCAGTTTCAGTATTGCTAAAATGTGCTGCAACAAAATATTAATAGCCGGTACATATTTTGTTCGCCTGTTTAATTATTTTTCGTTGAACAATTTAAAACAAGTCTGATTTCAATTAGCTTAATTTTCAGTACTTTATTTATATTACTTTTTTACAGTTTCATTTATCTTTCAGGACCTGTTGAGATTTTTCTTTCATAACAGAGAGGTACCCAACCTTTTTCCACTGTATATGTGTGTGTGATGATGTGTAGTGTTATTATTTTTAATAGCAACTCTAAAGTTAAGTGTCAAGTTTTAGCTTTTCAGGGAGCTGTCACTAGCAGCCTATTCTAAGGGAACACAGGCAAACTGCAAACTGGCTATGGACATTCATCATCAATCATTTATAATAATTCTTTAAAAATTAGGCTCTCTACCACTCTCACTCCACTTCACCAGATGCTACACCCCCCCTATACTACTGCAATGACTCACTGCCTCAACCTGCACTATTCCATTCACAGGGCCCTGCGTGTCAGAACGGTGAGCTCTGCTGAGGTGTCAAAGCTAAACCCACCCGTGACCACACCCGCCAAAGCAACGCTTGATCTGAAGGTCTGATGTCAACCTCTACTCCTTTGCCAACTCTCGCTTCATCAAATGACCTTCATGCAAAAGCGCGGGTGACACTGAGACCGTAAGTGGCAATATGAGGGAAGCAGGTGCAGATGTGGGGGTCGCTGGAGGGAACAGGAGAAAACGAGCTGTGCTCTTGTCTCTACGCGGAGCTTTGGGAGACCTCCAAGCGATCTGTGGCTTACTACCATGTGTCAACACCATTCTTGCCGAGTGCTGGGGTGGTATTCATACCCTCTTACCCTTACCTTGCGCACTCATTTCACGTCCTGTGTGCACTGAGCGTTCTACTTGTGGCCTGTGTTCACTCAAGGCTGTCTGCAATACACTGGATAATTTGAACAACGGGAACGACCATAGAACACTGCATAAAGTCAGACCACCGTTCACTTACTCCTCTATCCTTCAAAGATAATTTGTATCAAGGGTTGCAAACTTTAATGTATTACTGCCAATTTTGAAAAAAATCAGTGCGATAAGGTGGTAGTAAGAGTTTTTGAGTGGAGCCTGTTGCCTGGTCATATGAGACCTTCACTGGCTATGAGTTCGTCGCCTGTGGAGTTCTCACTCAACCACCACTCCCCCACCTAGTCTCTCACCGGACCAAAAAATGATTGACCCCATGCACTCACCAACGCCGCCTCCCTGAGATCAGCCCCAACAAAGGCGTGACGAATTGCAAGTACTTGTGCAGGTCTGATGTATCTTAGCCTCAAAACCACACACAATAGTATTATCAAGTGTGGGCATCTGCATCCTGGTTACAGTGAATTTGACTTTTTTGTGAATACTCAGTGATACCATCCCTTGACGGGTCACTTCCAACAAAGAAGTGGGAGAACATGTAAATGTCTAATTGGCAAATTCTTTTTATTTCTCGTAAATAAACTTAAACCATACCATACTTTTCTGACTTTCTTGCATATTGTAATGCAGTTTTACATTGAGTGTGTAGAGTCGTAACCTCAAGCTACTAACTTTTTAGTTGGGAAATTTCACGATTTGTTAGCATGAGGTGCACTGGCTACTACTATATGGCTTGACCTTAACTTCTACTACATCGTTCTGACATCAGAGATTCAAGTGTTCATTTTTACTATTGGTTCTTTATTTCTGTACTTCCGATTCACCTAACTGTGGTCAGAACGATCAAAAAAGCCGATAGCATCAGTCTATTTTAGCATTTAGTTCAAGCAACTCCTTTCCGATGAGCGAAGCTGACACACAACCATGTACTTTTTCACCACCAAATCACATATATAAGATAACAATTCATTTCGCTTGGCATATAAGTATTATTTTTAATTAAAATGGTGCAACAGATGGTGTGTTCCAACTTGAAAACAAGAAACAGTGAAGAGGAATAGGAGAATATGCATATAACAAGACAGGAATGCGTAGAAAGGAGGAAATTAAAAACAAAAGTAACAATGCACCACTCGTTAAACCCTCCAGCAATGCGATCCAATGCTATCCAAAGGAGGACGCACCACGGTAAAGCTGACCGTGTTTGCTGCTGAGTGTTTGACTGGACCAAAACAAGTGGGGAACAAGTCAGACTAAGAACAACAAAAAACAAACCTACGCAAGTATGAACAGAACAGCCAAGTTTTAGAGCCGGGGGCATCATAAATAAGACCAAAGTATCATGATGATGTGAACCAAGAACAACAACTGCTAAAGGGGCATGATATCTAACTGTAAAACAAGAAAAGGAAAACAGAGAATTTATAAGTTATATAAATAAAGAAATCTCAATACTCAGCTGGTTTAAAGATAGAAGTGCTCTCAGTCGAAAAGGAACCATCGCACAGTCAGCTACCCACCACCAGCACCCAGCTCATCACCATCGCCCTCAAGCAGCACTACCTGCCCAGCAGTTTGCTGTGCGTGTCGATTTACTCGGCTGCAATTGCTCGAGGTCCTTGGCAATGGCTCACTCACGCTACAGTACGTGCATCGACGCACACTGTAAGTAGGTTAACGATGGAATTAAACATACGTTTTACAATACGTGTTGATAAGATATAATATTTGTGGTTAATATGATAGCTACGTGAGCTAAAAACATAGGGGGATAAACTACGTTGTATAACTGACGTTTGCCTTGATAGATAATATTTGTGGCTTAATTGATGCTAACGTGAGCTAATAAACATTGGGGATTCATTTTTTCTGCCTTAATTCCAAAACTGTCTTTGTTTATACATTATTTTTACAGAATGGAACCCATATAACTGAATGAGCTAAAGACTTACACAGCTCCCCGCGCTAACACCACCAGCTCCATTCTTAGTATGTCTTGCCTTGGCATATGCAGTTTTTATTTCCTTTAGCCCATTTTTTAAAATTAATGTTTAACTATTATGTTTTACTATCTCATTTAAATTCACGGACGGAGGCTTGCATACTGGAAAGGAAGTCCTGAGCATGGTCGCAGGGTTGCTGAGCCGTGTTTTAGGATCCCAAAGCCAGAAGATAACATAAGGTGACTGCTTGAAGAATGCAGTTTCGATCACATCATATATTAATATAATATATAATATCAATCTGTCTGTACCTCGTTTATCATAATAGCTTTATCTTCATGTATTGAACATAACGTTTATTTTCCTTCAAAGTTCAGTTATGAGAGACCGACGTGCTTTTGGAGTAATTGTTTTTACTTCACAGGTACTGTTATATTATATTAACTCATCGACTGCTTTCTTTAGCTCTTTAAAGACACTTGATAAAGAAATTAACACTTTAATCCATATGTTTTTTGTTGTAGGGGAACAATGGGTCACATATGGATGTGTTATAATCAATTTACAAATAATTTTCGATATTGAAATTTCTGTAGCCTTACGCCAAAAAGCTATAAATGGCCCTTTGTGTTTGAAACTGTGTTGGTGACATCTATTTTACGTTGCCAAGTCAGTGCTGTCTGACATCTGACTGAAGGATGGTACTCCAAGAGAGGGACATGAAAGCATCATGCTTTGGCTGGCTCTGGTGTGTTGTCTGTTCAGCACAATAGTGTCCGCTGACATGTTTCAGAAGACGGACATCATGTTCTGTGATCAACAGTAAGTGCTTCTAGATGAAGGGTGCATCAAGTGTACAATATCTAAATTAATATAATAATGTAATGTCCTGTGGGGTCTATACATGTTTTACTGCTCAGAGTCTTTGATAATAGGGACTTTTGAGCAGCTATGCTTTATATTGGAAGGCAACGGCATCAATTGTTGTCGTAATATAATCAAGTATCACTTAGGCCACTCTCTACTTGCTTCAAAACACCCATTCCTCCTAAACAGACGGATACTGAAACGGGAGGTGATACATTAATTCCAGAATGCAAAAGTCAAGTCAAGTCAAGTCAATTTATTGTGTGTCTCCCAAGGAGAAATTTTTGTTGGATCTGGGCAATAGCTGCATCAACATAGTATGAAACAACATACAATACAACATACCAATCAGTTCATCACATGGGCAGTGCAAAATTGTTGTACATAGTATTGGCAATCACAGATACGAAAACGATCAGTAAACTATTGGACAACACAGGCTAAAAACTGTTGTACATAGTATTGTGCAAACAAGCAGTTCATGTGCAAAGATAGGCATCTGTAAATTTCCACACTCCTGTGCAAATAGCAATCACACCATACACTCAGCATTCTCCTGACCAAAAATGCTCCTCCTTCATACTCTGTACCAGTGCAACAATGGCAATAGCAATCCAACCAGGCGTACGATCAACATTAATTCTGGTCTCATTCATTCAATCCTTGCATACTTATACTCAAGATCTTGTTTCCTGTGCATACAGTTATCCCTCCCCCCACTCCCATATAGTCCTAGCTACTATACATTACTCCATCTCATAACATACATTACACTGTCAAAAGACATCTCACATGTTGTCATACAGTCATTTTCACCGTTTTTCATTGATGAGCTTGACTGAGAGAGGGATGAATGAGTGTTTGTATCTGTTGTGTTTGCACAGAGAAACCCTATTACTCCTACCTAAGTTTAACAGTGTATATTCAGAGTGCAGAGGATGGGAGCTGTCAGATAGAGATAGTCTCTGAGCTGTCTTATTGTAGTTTGTTCAAAGAGCTCCTGTGGGTTGAGAGGTACTGGTTGTTTCCAATGATTTTGCCTACTGTCTTAACTAGGTTGAAAATCTGTGTTTTTGACTTGACAGTTAGGTTCCCAAACCAGCTGGTAATACCGTATCGGAGAATGGACTCAATTGTTGCCCTGTAGAATATGATCATGATATTTTTACTGACCCAAAAACCTAAGTCTGCGCATGAAATGAGGCGTTGGTGAGTTCTGGCACAAACATCTGCCACATGTGTGTGCAGCTCAAGTCACAGTCGATATGTACCCTAGGTACTTGAAGGAGGACACCCTGTGCAATGCCAGAACCATGTATGGTCACAGTGCTTTTGTCACCAACTGATCTGGGATCCACCAACATTTCTAGTGTCTTTTTTGTGTTGATATGAAGTTTGGTGTGAGTCACACCAATTAACAAACGTTGTCCACACAGCTGCTTGTTGAACACTGATGTCTGTGTTTTTAGTGAGAAGACTGAGAATGACAGTGTCATCAGAAAACTTTACTATGCGTTGGTTAGGTGCAGTACTGATGCAGTCATTAGTGTATAATGTAAATAAAAACGGAGAGCTGACGGCAGCCTTGGGGGCGCCGGTGCTACAGACTGGCAGAGAGTCAGACAAAGACCCGTTAAATTTCACCTGTTGAGGCCTGTTTGACAGGAATGAGTGGTACCACCGAATTAGAAAAGGGTTGACTTTAAGCTCTGCCAGTTTCTTGAGAAGGATGTCTGGCTGGATTAAGTTGAAAGCAGAGCTAAAATCAACAAAAGCAATCTGGCAATACCGCATTAGACTCTCTAGGTGCTTAAGAATGAGGTGCATTATTTGTTAATATGGCATCGCTCGTGCTCCGGTTTTTGGTGTAAGCAAATTGATTTGTGTCAAGCATGGGTTCTACTTCTGAATGGAGTACTTCAATCATAAGCCTCTCTAAAGATTTAAAAACATTGGAGGTAATGGCCACCGGCCGATAGTCATTGTCCTCTTGAGGGCATACTTTCTTTGGTGTACCGGGATAATGATCGATTTTTTCCATAAGTTGGGTACTGTGAATGTGTCTATGGAGAGCTGAAATAATTTGTGCCATACTGGAGAGAGTTCATCTGCAAAATTTTTGAGAACGAAAGCCGACAGATTGTCCGGACCTGTCGCTTTGTTAGTCTGTATGCCTTTAAATATCTTAGTTACAGAATGTGGCTCTAGCACAATTTTATCCCGGTTCACATCACAAATCACATTGTCCAAAACTGCTGCACACTCACTGCCGTTATCAGAGTTAAAACGCATATAAAATTCATTCAGTTTCGTTTGGCCCTTGCTGCCTCGTTCTGGCAAAAAGAGGCTTCTTCTTTGTGTCCATGTTTGTGCATTTGTCTGATGGAGTCCCAAAGTTTCTTTGTGTTGGCTTCTGATAGATTTTTGTTCTGCCCTCTCCCTGTGTTGCTGCCGGGCTGCTTTATTAGAGGCATTGAGTTCTTTTTGAGCGGCCCGGACTCCTGCTTTATCCCCAGATTTAAAGGCTGCTCTTTTTCTGTTGATGCAATCCTTGATGTCTTTTGTGATGTATGGTTTGTTGTTAAGGATATCGTTTAAACAATTTTCTGGGGTATGACAGAATCTATACAAAAACATATGTAGGCAGTGATAAGCTCCGTGATATTGTCAATGTCTGTATCCCTGAAAAAGAGATCCCAGTCCGTACAGAGAAAACATTCCCTTCAGCTCCTCCACTTTGTCAGTGGACCATACCTTTCACTGACTGAGTCAGTCACTGGTTTGCTGGACTTAAAGACTGACCTATATGTAGGGAGCAGCTGAATGGCATTGTGGTCAGAGTTACTCAGGGGGGGTCTAGCTCTGGCTGTGTAGGCGTCTTTGGATATTGCATATAGCATTTATCAAGAATGTTGTTGTTTCTGGTGCTACACTTAACATATTGGTGAAAGCAGGTAATGATTTGTTAAGACTGCAGTGGTTAAAATCTCCCAGTATAAACATGGGGGCGTCCGGTTTAGCTTGTAGATGGCGGTGCACACAGTCCGTGATTGCATTAGCTGCTCTGCCAGCGTTGCCGCTTGGCGGGATGTACACAACACACACAAAAATGTTAGTGAATTCCCTCGGGAGATAATATGGCCGCAGGGTAACACACAGCAGCTCCAGATCAGGCTTGCAAATTTTGTCTCTCACCGCAAAGTTACGACACCAACTGTCCTTGATGTAACACACACACCCGCCTCCCCGTGTCTTCCCGAGTTAATGTCTCTGTCTAGGCGTATGTGGGAAAACCTTCAATTTGAATGTAGCTGTCCGTCACATCTTCGTTAAACCATGTTTTCCGTAAGAGCATTAAACCCGACTCAACGATACTTCGTAGCAGGCTCCCACCTGTTGACGCAGATCATCCAGCTTGTTTTTCAGCGAGCGGGGGTTGCAGAGAAGCATAGGAGGTAGTGGTAGCTTGGTGGCTCCCCTGATGCGATGTCTAACGCGCCGTCTCTTTTACCCCGTTTCCTGGCCTTGCTGCCCCGCGCGGGGGCCCGGCTCCAAGGCGTTGTAGCTCTCCCGGAACCTCCTGCAGCAGTGCAGGTGACGGTAGTACTCCACTGTCCCGCAGTGCTAGCAGCTCTGCCCAGCTGTAGTTTTGCAGGCCGCTGTTGTTGGACCCGTCTGCTAAACACCGGACGACTTGGCCCGACAGGATTAGCCATGCCAACACAAGCTCTGATCTTCTCCAGTTTAGTTTGCCCACACGTAGCACACAGTTCACAGCACCAATTATGTCCAGCGAGTTTGCACACTTAGTCCACACATGGAAGACATAGAACACGGACTTAAAGGACGCCACGACAAACGAGTAGACGAACAAACAAACGAGTTGCAGCAAGAGCCCTTCTCCATGTCGCCAGCAGAGCAGCGCCATTTTAGTGTGATGTTTTAGTGCCATGTTAGTGCCATTTTAGTGTTACCTCGAGTTGTTCTCGAGGTAACCCTCTACTCAACTGTTGCTGCTCCAAGTCCCTAATCGTATGTGTCAGTACATGAAGTGTTGAGGTCAGACCTGCATAGACCGCATGCGTGCTGGAAGGAATATATTCCGACAGCTACGAAGGGGGGTACTGTGATAACATCTGCTGTCCAAGATCATAAGTACATTTAAGTTGTAAATATGGATACAAATCCCTGACGAGACTTATTGTATGAAGTTGAAGGTCTCAAAATAAATACATCTGCACACCTCTGCTTCTTTCAGATGGCACCCGCCCCCCTTCCCGTCGAGAGGAGTGGACCCTTGGCTTTAGTGCCCCTCACCCCTACCCCCAACCCCTTCCCCGTTCGAGAGGAGCGGACCCTTGGCTTTAGTGCCCCTCACCCCTACCCCCCCACCCCCCTTCCCGTCGAGAGGAGCGGACCCTTGGCTTTAGTGCCCCTCACCCCTACCCCCCACCCCCCTTCCCGTCGAGAGGAGCGGACCCTTGGCTTTAGTGCCCCTCACCCCTACCCCCACCCCCCTTCCCGTCGAGAGGAGCGGACCCTTTGCTTTCGTGCCCCTCACCCCTACCCCCCACCCCCCTTCCCGTCGAGAGGAGTGGACCCTGGGCTTTCGTGCCCCTCTCCCCTACCCCTAATGTCCCTTTCATTGTGTCTTGTGCTTTTTATTTTTTAATGTTTGTCCCGTCTTAAATGTTCCCAATCGTGGCTTGCACCTTGTCGTGGTGATTGGGCTTCCAACTAAGACAGGCCATTCTGAATATTTTCTGTCACTGCTGTAACTTGTCATATTTTGTTAAAGTGAACCTATTATACTTTTTCAACTTTTACGCCTTTTAAACGTTGTTATAATGATTTGTCTTATTTAACCATACTAAAGTATCAAATAACCGCTGACCGCGCCTGGGCGGCTCTGTGGCAGAGCAGCACAAAAGCCGAGTGTGGACAGAGACTGCTGGGATGCACCCAGATGAGAGAGAAAGAGTTTCCCGAAAAAACTACATGTTTTTTTGTGCTGTGATTCATGTCAGGTTGCTCCATAGGATTCATTAATGAGAAAATAAGACCAGAAAAGTATTATATTAGGAGATCTTTAAGGACACTTGAGGAATGTTACAAGGCCTGACTGACATACCCACACATTTTTATTCTAAAAGGTAAACCATAATTTCAGTTTATGGACAGTGTGTGAACAGTAGGCCTATCCTTGAGTGAATTTATAACTGGACAGAATGATATGAGCATGTATGTACTTTTTGACTCTGGAAATCACCATTTGACATTACACGTTAAATGTTAACATTTTTTGATGATATGAGATAGACTTATATTTGTTCTCATTTTTGTTCTGTAACTGAATTGAATACACATCATATGACACAAGGTAGCTGGACTTGTTTATTTTATGAATGTTTAATGAATGAATGCTGCAAGACACTACAACAGGTGGTATATGTGGGAGTTGTATATATATCATTTCTTAAAATACATGCTAGAGTACATTAAACTGAAATACTCATTTAATGTTTAAAGTATTATTAAATAAATATTTAATTAACAGGTTTAAAACCGGGGTTAAACCTTGCTAAACTATAAATTTGTATAAAATGTAATTTAACCCTTACATAATGAGAGATAACTACTATAAACCTAACGTAACAACTCATTTTAAACCTTGCAGAACGAGAAATAAATCGATCTATCTATGGAGCCCACTGGCTAAGCTATAAGCTATCGCGATATTTGCGTTGCCGTAGCGCGGTATCTATGGTGACGACGTCACGTTTCTATACGTCATCTGTAGGCGTCCGAGTGATGCGCATGCGCATAGGAACCCGAGTCAATCTGGCAGCCCGAGTCAATCTGACACCCACACCGGCACCAGCCAGCTCAAGCCACCAGCAGCAGCTGCCACCACCATCAGCCGCATACACCATCAGCAGCAGCAGCCACCGCCACCACCAGCACCAGCAGCCACCACCTGCAGGAGAGTGAATATAATCAGACAAGACCTTGAATAGCCTGTAGGTTATGGAGCTAGTTTCGTGCCATAATTAAAACTTGAAAAAAGGCTTTTAAGTCTAGGCTTGAAAACTCAACACCTTGTAAAAAAGGTTTTGCAACACTGAAAAAAATTCTAACAAAAATTAAAACATCTCTAAACATGATTTTGTGTTCTATTTTATCTTATTCATCATTTTCACCAACACATTTTCAAAGCTTGCGCCACACAGGCGCAAGCTTTGAGTCACGTGAATATTGGCAGAGTTCTGTCGCGCATTCGTTTCGAAACTCCTGACAGTCGAAGTCTGAAGAAAAAAAAAACGTTCCTGGGGGCGGGACCATTTAGCTCTAAACCTATTGGTTGCTCTCGGCTGACATACATTCCAATCAAATGTTCCATTCACCGGGCTGTGCGTGATTGACAGTGCTCTGCCGATGACAAGAATAACAAGCGACCTTCGCGGTTGATTTTGATTTCCATTTTCTGGAGCCCAGCCATGGTTCCAGAAAATGGAAATCAAAATCAACCGCTTGTTATTCTTGTCATCGACAGAGCACTGTTAAGATAAAATAGAACACAAAATCATGTTTACAGATGTTTGAATTTTTTTCAGGTTATAATCTCTTTTTTCAGTGTATCAAAACCTTTTTTACAAGGTGTTGAGTTTTCAAACCCAGACTTACAAACCTTTGAAACTTTTTTTTCAGGTTTGAATTATGGCAGGAAACTGGCTCCATAGTAGGTCAATGAGTTTCCCCACACATGGACAAATTGCTGGCAAGTTGCGGAAGGGGTTGACAGAAGCTTACATTGTGGAAAAAAAGAATGACACTGTCTGTGTAATAACATTTGAAAGCTCCTCATTATGGCTTATATTTTTTGTGTGGAATAATTTCTATTCATATATGTAATCCAACAGCCTTTAAGGATATAATTCAACAAAAGCCACGTAGAACGTATGCGTGCGCATTTTGGCGAAGGAAGTATGGCGGATATCAACAGCTTGTCAAGCTATGCAAGGGAATTATCCACACAAGATCGTGAATTTTACGATTGTTGACTTTGACAAATGGTGTCCGACTTCAAGATCGTGTACTATTAATGAGTGGGTTGAAGACGTCAGCAAGTGGCCGAATATACAGTGGCCAGATATACATATTAATAGATAAACCGAGCGTGTACACCAGAGAGAAATTACGAGCATATAAGTCACTGGATGCTTATGAATACGTTGTCTGTGGTCATGTACAGAACATCAAATACCATGACATAGACTCTTGAGTTTTGTGAGGTGAAATCAGAAATCCTCCCTAGTCAAAGACAAGGACACAAGACAACAAGGCTTGGGTTATAATCAACCAACGAGAAAACTATGTCCTCAAAGCGAATTGCACCTGTATGGCGGGGTAAGTTGCCTATTATTTGGTGTTGTAGCGAACATAATTCAGAGCCCATAATATATGTAGTTGTTATGCAAAGATGAATTATGCTTCTGTGTTACTGTCCTTTCAGGTTTAACTTGGGCCATTACTCTGCTTTCATATCAAAAATGGTATTCCTCGCCCCTGTAACTTGCTCATAACCAGGGTTTGAAACTAACATTTCCATGAAATACACACAGTGGCAGGGAACAGGGTTCAAAACATTCAAAACCTGATTAAGCTTTGGGTCGGATACTTGCTCACATGTCTAGTATGTCACCTACTTCATAGCGAGAGACGACATCTGTCTGAGAGCAAATGTTACTTTCAAGCCCCGGTCATAATATTATGGGCAGACAGTATGTTTATTATGTTTTTGGGAAATTTCAGACATGGGTTATGCTGCAGCCATGCAGCTGCAATATTGTTCAAAGTTGACCTCTATGTTAAGATGGGAAGGACAGAGAAAGCAGCGGTAACTTCTGGAGTGTGCATGTGGAAATATATCAGCAGGAAAGAAGTCAGACCAGCTCCATTGAGGGAAATCAGCTTCCAAAAACCAAAGAGGCGAAGCAGGCAGCTTCCAGCAGCTTCAACATCTGCTACAAATAGTATCACACCCAGAGGCATGAAATAGTTGACCGAGCCTAGATAAGTTTCCTTTTTCCATGCATTCCTTTTTCGCATTTTATTAATTCTTAGGATTTATGCCTTGATAGATGAAAAGGCCTACACTGTTTGAATAATGTCAGTATCATTTGTTATGTTAGTTTTAATATGTCTGTGCATTACTGATCAGATTACTGATTCTAGAAATCAGATTGTTTGGTTTAAGAATAATTCAGTCAGTATTCTTAAAATGACAATTTTGCAGCACAATAATGGTGTATTTTTGTTGCTCTATTATCCGTGTTGACAGATGATGACATCCGGGAACTGCAGGTTGTGGACCCAGTAGTTGCAGTGCTGACAAGCCTGGGAAATAGTGACACGGACACTGCATCATTTGACCCTGATTCAGAGGAGCTTCCAGACTTACCTGAGCCCTAGACCGGTTTATTTGATGCAACACTTAGGGAATTCTCACCACAGAAAATGCAGGTGAGATGTCGGGATATATTTCACAGACTAAAAACTATACTACAACCTCATCAATGTGAGAAATTGGAATTTGTGACGCAGCAACAGTCAATGACAAAGGAGTGGCACGCCTTTAGGGCTGGTCGGATCACAAGTACCAAATTTCACCATGCGACCACAACTGACAAGATCAGCAAGACATACCTAAGTGATATAATGCAGTACAACAAAACACAGTTAAATGTCCCATCTGTGCTCTGGGGTCATAACATGGAGGAAACGGCAAGACAAGCCTACACTGCATTTAGATCCCAAAGCCATCCAGATTTCAGCCTAAACTCATGTGGCTTAGTGGTGCAATCTTCTGAGCCACACCTTGGATCATCTCCAGATGGGATAGCAAGATGTACCTGCTGTGGCAAAGAGGGCTTGTCTGGATCATCTCTTGAACAGTCACACAATAATCAAACTCAAGACATGTTGTGCGTAGTACTTAGACTATAATGACCGTGATTGGGTTTGCCAATACACTCTAAATTTCTCAGAAACTCAATGGCATGTGGCTTAGTGGTGCAATCTTCTGAGCCACACCTTGGATCATCTCCAGATGGGATAGCAAGATGTACCTGCTGTGGCAAAGAGGTGGTAGAGATAAAGTGTCCCTACAAATACCGTGATAGCCTTCAAGGATGTACAGAAGACAAGCAGTTTTGTCTGGACAAGTCATTCTCATTGAAACAGTCACACACATACTACTATCAAACTCAACTTCACATGTTTGTGTGTGGTGTTAGCTACTGTGACTTTGTGTTGTGGACGAAGGAGGAGTTCATTGTGCAACGTATTCTAAGAAATAAAGATTTTCTGCAGGAGGCTTTGCCAAAAGCACATGACTTCTTCATCTCGAGTGTGTTGCCTGAACTACTGACAAAGAAGACATGACCCTGTCTTGGTGACACAGCGAGCCTGCAAATACTGTGAAAAGCCAGATTTTGGAAAATGCAAGAACCGCATACACTACAGCTGTGCACAAATAAAAAGGAAGTCAGCAAAATGGTTATGTAGGAAATGTCTGAGAGTTGAGGCTTGAATGCCTTCATTTAGGACTGAAATATTATTTACTGTTTATCAGTTTGATTGTAATATATTGTACATACTCCTACTTTCCATGTCAATGTTTAAGCTCACTTTAACGGCACCTATGTTGTTTGTAAACTATGTTAATAATATCATTAGAAATAAGTGATACTGCACTCTGAATTAAGAGAGATAATCTGGAGAGGAAAGGACCATTAGACACACCAGCGGCAGACAATGTTGGGAGGTTTATTATAATTCATGAAGTTTTAGGTACAGTTAATACATGTTTAACAAATAAATCACTTCATAACTCATACATGGTTATGTGTGACTCATTTGGGAACAACACTCTTACAAAGGTTTGTGAGGGCACCACATACAGTCACAACATCATCTAGTAAATTAACCTGCGACACTGGAATAACTGTTTGCAGAATCTTAAAGTTTTTCCACCGACCAATAACTCGTTCCACATGGATCCTCACACGAGAAAGTTGTCTAGATGTGTCCACTTCCTGTGCAGAAAGCTGTTTTTTTCCTTTTGTGAAATGAGGGATACGAAGGGTTGCACCATAAACCGCAAGCTCGTCTCTGATGAGAAATCCTCTGTCTGCTAACACCTCATCCCTAGGCTCCAAAAGACGGAGGAAACCCGACTCTTTAGTGATCTGCTTGTCTGAAACCCGTCCACCCCACCCAAGAGACAAAAAGGAAATTGCACCAGCTGGAGTGAGGCCGATCAAATATTTAATGGTGTGGTTGTGTTTAGAATTTGACCATGTCTGGGCCCTGGAAGTCAGTTTACTGGGTCTTTTGAAGTTGCGCTATTTTTGGCACATTTTTAAGCCGATTTTTAAGCCGATTGCCCCCTTACTTGGCCATTTAATGAGTTGCTTGAGGACCAAGGCCATACAGAGGGACCAGCTCCGGCAAATAATTTGATTTGGGTGGTTTTTTGATACCTTATATCTATATGCCAGGTCAAGTATTAGATAGGCCTAACCTTAATTTCATCAATATAACCAAAAGGTGGTCTTCAAATAAGTTTTTAGCAAATTATTTCTACACTGCCTGTTATTTTTGGAAGCAGCCAGTCAAAGACCACAGAGGTCAGTCCTGTGGGAAAAAGTATTATACCATTTGCACTTACAGTGGTGTAGAAAACGTACATGTTTCAGCTTCCTCTCAGCTTTACATTTTCCAGCTCGTAGTGTGTC
>OLKM01005816.1:0-15857 GCA_900291075.1 Melanogrammus aeglefinus | reverse complement strand
GACGGTGAGCAAGAAGTGCAGCCAGAGGGATCACCCACCGTCCTGCCCAGAAGATAAATTGCGCTGCATCACTCCTCTTGTTCTATCAGACAGGACTTTAACCCACTCCTACGTGTGTGCTATGAGTGTGGACAGCTGCCTTTGTGTTTATTTATTGAAGTTGGGAAAGATGGATACATTGTGTATAATGTAAAGAAAGAGTCCAGTCAGCAGAGCATATCTGAGATCCACATACAGTATATAGATTATCGAGCAATCTGTATATATATCTATATACATATCTCTTTCGTCTAGGTGCCTCTTAAAATTTATAAGATAATATAGGTATAGTATCGTATTATGATTATTCAGTATATATAGCAATATACACTCACATTCTTGTATTTTTCACTTTTCTAATGATTCATAAGTTCTCCTTCTCTATCTCCTGTTCTATATCTATTTTTTTTATTTTTTTCAGATTTTTACTTGATTTTTGCTAAAAATAAGATGCCGCTATTGATCTTCTGAACAGTACATTGTCTATCCAACTGCCTTGCACCATCCGTGCATACTCTAGAGCTGAAAGTCTAGTCAGGCAGACGTTGTTATCAGTGGCTTGTGGTCTGCCTAGTCCTCTGTTGTTGGCCCATCCCGGTACTGCCCTCCTGGTGACGTGGTTCTAAGGCATGAGGTCTCTAGCTGATGACGTGCGGGTGCTCCTTCCACGCCGTCTACCCAATCTGCTTGAGCACCTACGGTGACTCGTCGAGAGTCAGCACTGCGCTTTCCCACCCAGCAGCACCGCATGCAGGCTGGCACAGGTGGAGGTGCGGGCTATCCACCAGCCACTTCCGTGTCGCCTAAAGCCAGTGCAGTGTGGGTCCAGTCTCTGCGCCACGCCAAGCTTCTCTGTCTGCTCTGTCGGCCCGACATCTCCCAGCGCTATGCGACTGCTGCCTCGCTGGTTCGGGACAACATCAAGAAAGAAGGAATGCTTCTCTTACTCGAGCAGAGCAAAAAAGTAAGTGATATTCACTGAACACACATGCACACACACCGTTCCCTTGGCTACACACCAGCCCTTGTTACAGAGGTCTGAAGATTAAGACAGTAAACTACCGTGGGTGAGGTATGCGTGTGTGTGAGGAAAATGCGTGTGTGTGAGGGAAGAGATGTGTGAGTATGTGTGGTGTGAGGTGCGCTGTGTCGTGTGGGGGATGCGAGCGTGTGTGTGACTTGGTCCATAGTGCCTACTGGCAGCATCAGAGGTATTACAACCTATGCATCAGCTCTGTGTTTGTGGTTTGTGTATCTGGTGTGAATATTTTTGTGTGTAGTGGTTGGTGTGTTCTTCTTGTTCTGTTGGGGCCTGTTCTTCTTGTCTGGTCCTGTCTGCTGGAGATTGTGTATGTGTGTGTGCAGCGGTGTATGTGTGTGTGTGTGTGCGTGCGTGGCGGTGCTTCGTGCCGTGTGCTGATGTGGGTGTGCGTGCGTGCGTGCGTGCGTGCGTCGCCGTGCCGTGCGTGCGTGCGTGCGTGCGTGGAGCCGTGTTTGTGTGTGTGTGTGCTCGTGCACCTAGGGAACAGGGTTCTGTGCAGTGTGGCTACCCTAGGCACAGGATATGGAATGACTGGTGGGATCCTCACTGTCTACTGCCACGGAGTGCAGCCTGAAGCGAGACAGTTGACGGTGCCGGCTCGCAGGGTCTTTATAGGGACCAGCAGACACTGCACACACTCCACGACCGAGATGCCGCTAACCCACGATGCCTTTTCAGAACCGGAGAGGGTGGTCTTCGGACGCGGTCTGAGGGTCAGATAAGGAAACCAGCAAAGGTGGACTGGAGGTATTACTGGGATGGCATGGTTATAACAAATAGATTCACATATTGCATCATCAATCCCGCAACTCGTATGCCTCATCCTGATTGACTACATTAGTGTTGTGGTGTGTGTGTGTAAATGTGTGTGCGTGTGTGTGTTTGGTTGTGTGTGTCCAGTATGCCCGTGTGTCAATAGACACCACCTGAGGTGTTGTAACAGCTTTGCTGGAACGGAGGCAGTGACCTAACCCCCCCAATCTGCTGATCTCGGTGACGCGGGGGGCCAAGAAACTTCTACCCTGGAGGGCCGCGCCTCAAGAGCATGTTCCACAGGGGCGCTCATCAAGGTCGCCAAGAACAACAGGTCAGAGGATACAGCAACACAGTCATTTTGCTATCTTGATGGCGTGGCAGGGGAAAAACCAAATTTAAAAAATGTGTGAAATAAATGATTCCATTTAGACGATTTCCTCCAAAGCTACTCAGCAGCTGAGTTCCAGAACGTCCTTCAAAGCATCTTGGTTCGCAGGGGACCTCCAGGTCATACTGTGGTACGTTGTGTCTGAGCAGAAACTCTTTCACAACCCTGACCCGCCTCGTCCTAGCCGACCCCCTCCCCGCCCCCGCGTCCCTTCCAGGGCGTGATCAATGACGGGGGGCAGCCACGGCTGGGGTGATGAAGTACGTGGGCCAGGCGTCAGGGACCAGACCCTGAGCTAGCAGGTCACCCACGGCAGATGGTGGCCAATCGGGACTGGCTCCTGGGGGCATCCACAACAAGGCATGGCGCCTGGTGCAGAAGGTAGGAGGAACTAGGGACACAGGAGGAGGCTACCCAGGGGCTGTTTGAAGCAGACAAATCTAAAATCTGTGTTTGTCCGTTGTCTATAGGGTCTCTGACTAGGGAAATGCACAAGAGTGTTTGAAATATACTACATTAGTTTTAGGAGTGGCAGCTTTTATCCAATCCAATCATGATATTGAATATACCTGCCAAATGTAAAGGACGCAGTTATGTTTCCTTTATATTAGACTTCCTTATACTTTTTTTCCTTGTATAGCTACCTTTGTTCTTGTTTATCTTCTCCGCAAAGTCCTCTCCTCCTCCTGCCTCCTTCTTCCTCCCTCCTTTCTCCTCCACCCATCTTTCGCTCCTCCGCCTTTCTCCTCTCTCCTACCTCTTCGCTTCCGCCCCTCCTCCTCGTCCACCTGCCTCGCTCGCTGCCTCCACCCCAGGGGCTCCACCTGGCCAGGTATTCCAATGGAGTGCAGGGCGCAGGGCCGGGCTGAACCTCCTGGAACGAACAACCAATCAGCCACTTCCTCTGGTGGACGACGGGACCCACGGGCGCCCTACGGCGTGGAGATCGAGCTGAGGACGCCGCTGGGAAGTTCATCTGCCCAGAAGCCCAGCTGGGGAACTCAGGTGAGATGTCAGGTGACGCTCAATGTGTCTCCGACATACATGCAGGAAGACACAGCGTCTCTCTCTTACGTCATCTAGTATCTTGTCCTGGTATCGCTCTCTTTCTGTGGTTTGTATTTGTGTGTTTGGTGTATATATGTGTGTATATTTTGTCCAATCTGTGTGTGTGTGTGTGTGTGTGTGTGTGTGTGTGTGTGTGTGGTGTGTGTGTGTGTGTGTGTGTGTGTGTGTGTGTGTGTGTGTGTGTGTGTGTGTGTGTGTTTATCTGTGTTTCTATATCTGTGTGTATATCTTGTATGTGTGTGTGTGTGTGTGTCTTCAGAGAGCGGTGCTGAAGATCCCGGTGGTGTGTGTGGTTCCTGGACGGCGGGCCGGGCAACTCTAAACGTAAGTCCATGCTGTCTGCCTTTCTGTCTCTCCATCGCCATTTCTAATCTGCGGCCATGCTCTCTCATATCTGTATAACCTTCTCTCACACTTTTGTATTTCACCCTCACATATTCTCTGCTCTCTCTCTCTGCTCGTCGCGGGCTCTCTCTCATCTCCTCTTCTCTCTCTCTCTCCTCTCTCTTCTCTCTCCTCTCCTCTCTCTCTCTCTCTCTCTCTCGTCTCTCTCTCTCTCTCCCTCTCTCTCTCTCTCTGCTCTCTGCCCCTCTCACTTCTCTCTCCTCTTCTCCTCACATCTCTACCTCTCGTCTCTCTCTCTCTCTCTCTCTCTCTCTGTCTCTCTCTATTTTTTATTTTATTTTATTTATTCTATTACAATTATTTATTAAGCTATCGGGGAATGTACAAAATCAGCACAAAAAATCTGATTCTTGAAAAATTGTCAACTACCTCTTCTCTTCGGCTCGATCCCGCTCTTGCTCTCGACTCTCGTCGTCGTCTTTTCCAGACATTCCTTTCAATGGCCATGTGAAACCCCGGGAACTCCCCTGTGTGATCTGGAGGGCTCTGGAAGGATCCGCGCTCGGTGCGTGATCGCCGCCAGGTGGCGGGCGGCCCTGGCTTTGCGTTAACATCGGCCTCATCGCCACACAGCTTCATGAAGCAATTGTTCGCAGCGAGTACACCCTTCTCTGCCCTGAAGATCATAGAATGGACAGAAGGTCAGAACCGAATTAAATCCGGCCACACGTTTGCGAGTAAGAAGACGACTGGAAAATGGGTGCATACTTTTGAAGCGTGGCAAAATAAAATGACGACAAAGAGCTAAAAAACGGTAGAATCCTGTACAGTAATTCGTTAAAAAATCTATTACAAAATTACAGCAATACAACAGAAATACTTCTAAAGTTTGAGTTTGAAGTCCTTATGCAATTCCCAGGGCACAACACCATTTCAGGCTAACACTTAGTAAGTGTAACAAATAACTAAAGTTTCATAACACTTAAAAAAATAGGACTTTGTGTGCATTGTGCCCGGGTTCTTGAAGAAGTAGTTCCAAACCGGATATCGCTTTTTTTAACGTATTGTTAAAGGTATTCGGTAAAATGTTTTTTACTATGAAGCAAAAGGAGGGGAATTGTTATTTGACAGCACGTGGAGGCGGGACCAACGGCTGAAGCCCTGTCTTCTAGCCACGGGCTACGCAACCGGGCCTGCCATGGGTTTTCTTGACCGCGCTTCCTCCTGACCTCCCGGCTCCGGCGTTTTGTTTATCAAATAGGCGTGGCCTATGTGACGTAATTTGGCTCCGGCGTCTGTCTTAAGATGCGCCTTCTGGTAGCTGGAGTAGTTATTACAGCTTGTTATGATGGTCCTTGCTCCCCTTATGGCTATGTATAGTAATTGCAGCCTATGGGCCCTAATTTCAACGGTCTGAAACGCAAGTGCAGAAGCGCCAAGCGCAAGTAGCTTTTTGGGCGGCTTCTACGGCGATTGTCCTATTTTACGGTGGAAAAAATGACTATTGCATCCGGCAGCAAATCTAAAAACGGTTTGGTCTGAAGTAGCCTAATTACCGCGTAGGCCAACGGTGTGGTTTTTGGGCATAAACGTGCAATAAACCACTGAGAGTGCCAGCTCCCATCCCCTCTTTAAGAGCCAAAAGTGCATTTGAATCTGACGAGAATGATGTGAACAGCACGTCTTGCAGTCTCCTCGATGAGACAGATGCACAAGAATTTCAAACTTCAAATGGCTCAGTTTTATGGCCAAATTAATTATGGCCTTAATTCACACATGGGAAATAAGGTGTTTCTGTCACAAACTCAGAAATACTGAGTGCTCAAATAAAATTTCGCCAAGAGAAAACTTATATGATATAACATATGATATGCGGTAGGTCGTGGTTCTATTAATGATGTACGCAATGCATTATAAACATTGCTTCTTATCAGTGTTGTATGCATTATCTTTATCGACTTGTGTTCCTAATATGCACGTGTCGCCCTGTTAATATACATTTTTCATGGACTGTATTATGCGTTACGTGTTTAGTTGTTTGTCTTTTTTTGACAATGTTGTTATTGTAAGCCGCTTTGGATAAAGCGTCTGCTAAAGGCCCTCAATGTAATAAAGAATTAAGCCTCTGATGTTTCTCTCTGCCAGATTCAAGACATCATCAGCTTGTCTCACCTGCTGACCGTGTTCAGAATAAGCGAGGAGCAGCACGGAGAACTGGACGTGGCCATCCTCCTGGCCCTCCTCAAAGGTACCAAGGATCTCTGAGTCAGCTATACTCTGGAACATATGAGGTGGAAGAAGAGGTTGGGTTTCCTTAATGGAAATGTAGGGGATCGTGGTGTTTAGTCATCATTTTGTCAGGCCTTTCAACATTTTCATGTTGGGTGTCACTTGTCAATGACAAGTTTAGATGGATCAAACTCTAATAGGAATAACTGCAAAATAAAACCTCTGTTATATCTGTTTAGTTTCATATTTCCCTTTCCAGAAATGGCTCTAAGATCTAATTTCCTGCTGATCTTACCTTTCATTTCATAGTCGATATAAAGTGCACATTCCATCTTTGTGGTGCTCATTGATCCATCCCACAGCGTCAGACTGACGTAGCCAAACCTCTTAAGTGTGTCAGTTTTTATTTTAAAGTTCAAATCTTGATTACGTATCTGCCTACTACAGCTATTTACATCCTGCTCTATAGATATATAACTGTAGCTACACCTAGAAGCTACTACAGGATTCTAATTGGGAACCGTATTGAAGTGGCAGGTTAAGCTAACTAAAAAGGATGGTAATTTGACAGCATTATCCCAGTTTCCCACTAAAATCGTTTCCTAGTCAAAGGCTGGGTATAAACACATTAGCATATCATAGGGTGGTAACTAGCGTCCCCTGGTAGTCTCCAGGAACCAGGAAGACGGGGGCCAGGGACTGCTGGCAGAGGCAGCTGGAGCTGGCTGTGGCTTGGAACAGGGTGGACATCGCGGAGACAGAGATCTTCACGGAGGAAGAGCCAGTGGAAGGTGAGGCCACTTCCTTCCAGCCAAATGTGTTTCTTGCCTGCTGTTTGCTATTTTTCAAAGAGCTTTTACTGCCCCTAGGCCTCCCGTTTCCCTCTCCTCCCTCTCCTCCCCACTCCCTGGAGCAGGCCATGTCCTCCTCTAACGTGTCCCCTCTCCTCCCCAGTCCAGGGACTGGAACAGGCCATGTCCCTCCTCTAACGTGTCCCTCTCTTCCCTCTCCTCCCCAGTCCAGGGACCTGGAGGCAGGCCATGTTCTCCTCCCTGACGGGCCTGAAGCCAGAGTTTGTGCGCCTGCTGCTGGAGAACGGGGTGAGCCTGGGCCGCGTGTTGGCGCAGGATGATGCCCTGTGCGACCTCTACAACCACCTGGCCCGGCTGCTTCTTCCTCAGCCAGAACAGTGCGCGTGTGCACAGAGGGGCCCGCAGCGGGCCCAAGGGCCTCTTTGTGCGGGGTCGGGCTGCGCCGGACCGCGGCGCCCGGATCTCCATGAGCCACGTGTCGGAGGAGGTGCGCCATCTGCTGGGCAGCTTCACCGAGCACATCTACCCCCTCCAAGGGCGTCAGCCAACGAAGGCCGCGACGACTACTTCCGTCACCGTGAGTCTGCTCTGATTCACTCATGTATTCGTCTATTCTGAGGCTCTCACCATAGGATGCTATGGTGTTGGATTCCCGATGACCCAAAGGTTCTGAGTTGGAAGCCCAATGACCTACCTGTAGGCCTTCCTGGGGAGGATGCCCTAACCCCCATTCTACCTGCTCCTGAATGACATGCCCTCTAAAATGTTACGTGCTGCTTAATGGATGTGCTAGTAAATAGTAAATGACCCATCATGAAACATGTACGAAACATGTATACAATCATTGCAAACGCAGACTCAAATTGAATTTCCTTTTGTGATGTTCTGGGTCCAGATAGATCCACAGGAGGCGGGCGGGGAGGGTTCCAGCGAGGCCCCCAGGGACCCGGGCACGGACCTGTTCCTCTGGGCCGTGCTCCAGAACAACAGGGAGCTAGCCCAAATTGGCTGGGAACAGGTGATCACAATACCCAGCATGCACCACGGCTGTGTGTGTGTGTGTGCACGCTAATGACTCAGAAGGTATATGACTATCTGTGTGTGTGTTTGTGTGTCGTCAGTGTAAAGACTGCATGTGTGCTGCACTGGCAGCCAGTAAGATCCTGAAGAAGATAGCAGATGAGGTCAAGGATGTGCAGAGGAGACGGAACAGATGACGGAGCTAGCCACACATCTATTGAGAAACACGCGTATAGGTACACTACTACCTTATGGGTCCACTATACACACTATAGGTCCACGACCACCCTATAGGTCCACGACCACGGCCTAAGCGTCGACGACCACACTATAGGTACACTCTACCACACTATAGGTACACTACTACCACTATAGGTCAAACTACCACCCTATAGATCATCAATAGGACCACTATGGGTCCATTATAGGTCCACTTCCACGCTATAGGTCCACTAACGTTACATTCACAATACATGCGTCCGTCGACGGATCTCATTGACTTTGCATGGGGCACTCTAGGAAATGCATTGTGGGTCTGTCCGTTCTGTCGGCTCTGGTGGCCTGTGTGAAAAGTTTAGAAATGTTCACTTTTCGGTCAGCAGATCGACGTTATGCAAATACAAATACTGTGACGCTACTTGGTCTCTGTCCAATGAAATCTCCTTTGTGATACAACCGGTAAAACACGTGGATGTCAAAAAAGCACATGTCAAAAAGCCGGCCGGCAACGGGGGATTTAAGCATGGAGAGTTATCATTGCTGTGGCAATCGCCCAATTCTGTTTGACCAGTCCCTGTACATGTACAGGGGCAACACTCTCTTTGGCGACTACGTGATCCATTTTTCGATAACCAATTAGTATATGCTACATGTGAACCTTCTAAGATGGCGCAATGGGATTAGTTCGCTATCTCGGGATATTGGGGGAGCGCGCGTGATATGGTCGTCTTGTCTCGGCTAATATAAAACAAATAAGCCCCGGCAGTTTTCACGTGTAGTATATACTAAAACAATTATTCACCTCAGGCTCCGTGAATACTAATTGATAGCAATAATTCACTTTTCCTTGGCGAATAATTGTTAACAAGCAGGAAGAGGCAGGATAAAGCCGACTAAGCTGGGAACGATTTGATTGGCTGCAGGCTGTGTCTACAAAGATTACTCCCCCATACGTCGTCAGACATGCCATGCCAAATGTAGTGTGAATGTAAGGCAAAGGTCCACTTTAGGTCCACTACCATGCTATAGGTCCCCTATAGGTCCACTATTAGGCCCACTACCACCCCTATAGGTCCCCTATAGGTCCACCACCACCCTATAGATCTACTACCACCCTATAGGTCTACTACCACCCTATAAGTCCACTATAGGTCCACTACCACCCTATAGGTTCATTACCACGCTATAGGTCGACTTCCACCCTATAGGTCTATTGCAACACTATAGGTCCACCACCACCCTATAGGACCACTATAGGTTCACTATAGTTCCACTACCACCCTATAGGTTCACTACTGTTCTGTAGGGCCATTACTGTTCTATAGGGCCACTACCAACCTTTAGGTCTACTACCACGCTATAGGTCCACTACCACCCTATAGGTTCACTATAGGTCCACTATCACCCTATAGTTCCACTATAGGTCCACTGCCACCCTTTAGGTTCACTACTGTTCTATAGGGTCACTACCAACCTTTAGGTCTACTACCACGCTATGGGTCCATTACCACCCTATACAACCACTATAGGTGAACTACCACGCTATAGGTCCATTACCAGAAGGTCCACTAAGGATCTACTACCACAATATTGGCGCATTTCCACCGGCGGGTGCGGGACGGTTTGGTGCGCAAAGGTGCAGCACGGTTCGCCTTTCAACCGCCAAAAGTGGGCGAGATCCGGACTGAGCCGTATTTAGCTCGCAGTACTCCTCCGTTGGGATACTGAGACGTCTGAAAGGGTGCCAGCAAGTTCGAGCTTAACACGCCGTCCGTTGATTGGTCGAAATAATCGTCACCCGTGCAACAAGGAGATAATAGCAAACAAGCGCAGTACCCGCAAGGTATTCCTGGTCAACGGCGAGAAAATGTCGCGCAAAACTTTGACGTCCTACAATGTTGCTCTTTGTTTATTGTGTGCATTCTTCTTTTTCCTTGGATTAATTAGCAAGTTACACTGCGTCGGGCTGCTCTGAGGTCATGATGTTTATGTAGCTACCGCAGCTATCGCTATCCGGTATAAACCCTGCCCTACCATAAGGATAATGTCGGCGATGGAAACGCGAGCCGTAACTGAGCTGGGTCAAACTGCACCCTCACTAATGCAATAGTATCCAGCTGCAGCCCCGGAGAACAACACCCTGGCGTGACAGAACACCCTGGCGTGACGGAAGTACTGTGGCTGGACGGAAGTTACCTCCGATTATTTTCTAGAGAAAAATAAACGTATTTATCGCCGGAAGTTACCTCCGATTATTTTCTATAGAGAAAAATAAACGTATTTATCGCCGGAAGTTACCTCCGATTATTTTCTATAGACAAATATACGTATTTATCGCTTGAATTAACATAACAAAGAAATAAATATTTCGACACGTTAGTAACCATTTTTATAGCTTAGAAAAGTTTTTTTAACGTTATTTAGACAAATACCTCAGCATTCTTTGAGTTATTGAACTATATTTCGACACGTTAGTAACCATTTTTATAGCTTAGAAAAGGTTTTTTAACGTTATTTAGACAAATACCTCAGCATTCTTTGCGTTATTGAACTTATTAGACCAGAAAATTAAAATAATAAAACAATATTATGACATGTCAGTAACCAAGTTTATAGCTTAGCTTATAGCCCCTTTTTTAACGTTATTTAGGCAAATAAACTTGTTCAGTGTGTAGACAATTATTGAATGGAATTGAGTGTATTATACACTTTACTCATTAAGTAATTTACCATTAGAATTAAGTAATTGTTTTAATATGTCTAATAGAATCTAATTACATTTTTTGTCAAGTATATCATCATAATTTGATATAAAGATACATTTGAAGAGAATAACCACACCAAAGTTTTCCTCACATTTATTCAACAAATAATGCTGCAATGCTGCCATCAAACTCCACCTCACTGTCAAAAGAATCAAACAGTCAAGTCAATATTAAGCCTATACAATATATTATTTGTATTCTGTCATTAGAAACGTCATTCACTTCTCTTTTTCGCTTCAGTCTGAATACTGGTTGAAGTCGTCCAACCGCCATTTCTTTGGCCTCCTCTGTGAAATGTGCGAACCCTTCTGCCGTGCTGCCTGAATAAATAAGGAGAAATGATTGCAAGAATTATACATATTTAGTTCATATTGGGGTTGAGGTGTATATTCATATTTGAAAAAAAACCAAAAAAAACATACCCATCCAGGTGGAAGTTCTCAACGAGTACTGTGCACCACCATTTTCTAAGTACTGGCATGTCTTTCTAAATTAAGGGGATATTCCAAGAATTGACAATGATAAAATATTTATACAAGTATGGATTTCTCGATGTTGTAACCTTACATATGTCAAAAATCCAATCGTTATTTTAAACGTATCTTTTCAATCGTCAGCTCTTTTTTCATTTAATTTAAATGTCTACTTACAACAGGTGAAGTCAAATGGGTGCCTCCAGGGCAAGGTACCAAGCGTACTGTGATGGAAAAATGTAATTGGTGGACAACATTCACACGCGTTGTATACTCTGTTCATCTGTACATTTTAAGTTTGCGACTGAGTATACCATAATCATGAAGATCCCACAGTCATTGCCATATTCCTGTGGTGGAAGTCCCTGAACCATGAAGGCAAAACATAATATTAGAAACACATAGGACTGCAGAATGGACAATGGATGCTGTTGCAGCAGTCTGTGCATTTCTGCAGGGAAGGGGTGACACCCGTCACCTGAATGGTGATGTGCCTGGAATAGACTGGAATAACAGAGATTAGTATCGTAAAGTTGGGTAAAAAAATAAAAGTTACTATCAATATATTTAAATACTACCCATAACCTGATATTGCGAAGCTTATCTTCTGATTAAATGTATCCATCTTTCAAAGTGAACTGGTTTTGTGTAGAATGGGTCTTTGTGTAGGCATGAATGCTTTGGTTTAAGATAAATGCACAATAGGATAAACACACTATAGGGGACCTATTTATTATTATTTTCTATTTTTTATAATAATTCAAAGAAAATGTATAAGTTGATCACTATTGAATTACAGTAACATTTCACTGTTGGTTGTGGTATTCGTTATGGTCATCGTTATGGTCATCATAAGATTGCATGCATTATAATAGCAATAGCCTTTCTCTTTATACAGGCTAGGTTTTAGTAGGCCTATTAGATATTCCCCGGAGAAAAACAGACACTATTCTGCTCCGGTGGCCAGTTTTGGCAAAATTGTGTTGCTGCAGCATCACATTGGTGATACGGATGACACTAAATTAACACTAATTTTTCTAAAAGGGCGCAATATTATTATATTCGAATTTATTGAAAAGTAAATAAACTACGGCAAGACTTTAACATGAATATTACCCAATATATTAAGCATATCTACAGTCACACTTACTTCCATCGTTCATCTTCGGTATCCGATTTGATTTTTAAATATATCACTTCCGTCACGTGACGCCACAGTACTTCCTTCGCGCCTGGGTTGTTGTCAGGCCAGGGTGTTTGTTCTCCGGGGCTGAATAACGTTAAAAAACCTTTTCTAAGATATTTAAAAATGATTACTAACGGGTCGAAATATTTTTTTATTTCTTTGTTATGTTATTCAAGCGATAAATACGTTTATTTGTCTAGAAAATAATCGGAGGTAACTTCCATCCAGCCACAGTACTTCCGTCACGCCAGGGTGTTGTTCTCCGGGGCTGAATAACGTTAAAAAAACCTTTTCTAAGCTATAAAAATGATTACTAACTTGTCGAAATATTTTTTTATTTCTTTGTTATGTTATTCAAGCGATAAATACGTTTATTTGTCTCTAGAAAATAATCGGAGGTAACTTCCGTCCAGCCACAGTACTTCCGTCACGCCAGGGTGTTCTGTCACGCCAGGGTGTTGTTCTCCGGGGCTGCAGCTGGACCCTACTCCACTAATGGGCCAAGGAGTGCTGGGCCGATGCGCAAACACCGGGGGAAACGCGCCGGGGGAAATACGCTGGGGGAAACGGTCCATCATAGCTCCATTACCACCCTATAGGTCCACTACTGTTCTTCTATATGTCCACTACCAAGCTATAGGCCTACTACCACGCTATAGGCCTACTACCACACTATAGATACTCAACAACACTAGTTGAAAAAGGAGCTTCACACTTGGTGGTTGAATTGGGGGGCTTTTATTGTGTGTGTGTGTGTGTGTGTGTGTGTGTGTGTGTGTGTGTGTGTGTGTGTGTGTGTGGTGTGTGTGTGTGTGTGTGTGCGTGTGTGCGTGTGTGTGTGTGTGTGTGTAGGAGTATTCAGTGAATGCCACAGTTGTGATGAGGAGCGGGCCCAGAAGCTGCTGATCCGGATGTCCCCATCCTGGGGCCGGACTACCTGCATCAGGCTCGCCCTGGAGGCAGATGACAAGGGCTTTGTAGCCCACTGCGGAGTCCAGGTACCCTCCCCTTGAACCTGGGATCCCTCCTTCCTGGTGGCGTTGAGGATACAGCCCAGCCAGCCCATGGTCTACCTCGCTGCCTGTTCGGACCTTTGACTCTCATGCTCTCTTGTTGGCAAGTAGAGTTCAAGTGCAAATTTATTAGTGTGCCTTAAAAAACAAACCAGGTTAGTACCAAAGTCCTGTACTGATCATTATACAATTCACCTCCTCATTTAAATGCAAGAGCCTTAGTCAGGTGAGTCTCTTTTTAAAAACACCAACTGACCCGGCTGATTTGATATAAGCCGGCACATTTCTCCAAGAGTAGGGGCAGCAGCGGAGGGACCTATAGGGCCTTCTGGTTTGTAAGGGGAGATGAGGTCTGAGATATAAGCAGGAGTAGGACCATGCAGGGCTTTAAAAGGTACGAGGTAGGATTTCATTTAACAGACAGGTCATATTTACTAGAGAAATTACAACAAAATTACGCAAATCTCAAGACTGTTCTACCCCAATTCAACCAAAACGTGAACTTTCCCACAAGAGAAAGTGGGACTTGGTTTACACCTCACTCAAAAGCTCTTACAAGGCTTCCACCACATCGGCAACTCAGACCACATAAGTGTCATGCTAATGCCAGCTTTTTCCTCTTTTCCAACGGCGTTACGCTTCGGACCCAGCACGCCTCACCCCAGTAGTGAGGGTACACTATAGCCCAGCTCAGTTCCGACTCGTTTTTCCGACACCGACAGTACCCTTATGGTATGGCAGGGTTTAAGCCTGATGGCGAAAGCTGCGGAAGCTACGTAAGCATCGGGACCTCATAGCAGACCAACACAGTGTAGCCTTCTAATAAGTACAAGAAGAAAGAAGAAGGCGACACAATGAACAAAGAGCAACAATGTAGGACGTCCAAGATGGATGGAAAACATTTTCTTCAATAAACAAAGCTTTCACCGTTGCACGTAAATACCTTGCGGGTACTGTGTTTGTTACATTTACATTTAGGGCATTTAGCAGACGCTTTTATCCAAAGCGACTTACAATAAGTACATTTGCTCGAACTTCCCGGCACCCTTTCAGGTGTCCCATTGGAGGAGTACTGCAAGACAAGAACGGCTAAATACGGCTCAGTCCGGATCACACCCACTTTTAGTGGTGGAAACATGAACCGCGCTGCACCTTTGCATCCTTAACCGACATGCACCCTCCGGTGGAAATGCGCCATTACACGCATTTCACACCCTACGGTAAATATGGATACGGACCGTTTCGTTCGGTACCGGAGGTGTTTCATGGGTCAATGGGTCCATTGCCTCTGAGCTTATGAATCCGGAGTGCTCCGGGAGAAACTGAGCAATAACACCGGAAATCGAGGCGGCAGTATAGAGTCAGAAGTCAGACCATTCGTGAAAATAGATAGTAGTATAATATCTGATATGTATATTGTATTTAACGTTTTATACTTATATTATACTATATACCTGTCAAGTTATCCAGATGTTAAGTACATTCAACTCTGCCCAAACTTGAAAATGGCTTGTTTAACACAAAGAATTCAAAAGGGACAACTGTGTTCCATTCTGGCGATTTATTTTCTTTCAGATGGATTTGATGGTTTTTGAAACATTTGGGTATTTGTCAGGAATTAGGTGTAGTAGCAGATTGATGGCATATAAAGTGGAATTCCAGAGGAAGGATAGGTTGATAACCTTCAAGATAAACAAAAGGACAAATCAAATTCCGCATCAGTATGCTTCCAAATCATAATCATTAAACTAAACATCATGTTTTACCAAAGTAATGAGACAAGCCTACTGCTTGGTTCACAACTAAATCAGTATCTACTGTCAATTGGACTTCACATTCAAATTCAAACCAGATCAAAATCAAACAGGAAACAGCAAACAAATTATTCTTTCACACACAATGCTTGAATTAGTCCATACCAGTTGCGACTGAGGTTGAACATGAGCTGTGTCTGTAGGCTGAGGAGACTGAGCAAAGAGGGCTCGCTAAGCTAATGCCACACATTTTATACCCATTCTTGTTTGAGGGTCGCGCAGGTGAAATTAGTCCCTCCAGAACCTGTTTGTGCCTGTTACGGTTAGATCTCTCTGCCCCCTTCAGGCCTGGAGTTCCTCCACAGATCCTGGTCTTAAAACTCAAACTTGTTTGACGTAACACCACCCACTTGACCTCCTGGTTCTTGAATCCAAGGAGGTCACACCACCTTAGTGTTGGTCAGGGTTTGTTTACGTTGTTACCTCAGTTTCCATGCATCATAAGGTACAATTGTTACTGTAGTTTTGTCTTCATTAAAGGTTTGGAATCTTCCTCCACAGAGCAAAAGTCCAGTGCCTTCCTCCTTGTATACGACAAGTCTGTTCATTGTGGTATCTGGAAAAGTTACACGTTCTTGAGCCACAAGGAACAGATCCCGGAGGGCATCTTCACACTCTGCAATGGTGAGTACAGCTGCTTTAGCTCTGGACATTATCTCTGGTGTTGAAGGAATTCCCACTTTGGCTT
>OLKM01005815.1:0-15859 GCA_900291075.1 Melanogrammus aeglefinus | reverse complement strand
ACTGCGTAAGACCACGCTGAGAAACACCAAAAGATAGACCCTACAGTTTTCCGCAGAGCGGAGTCACATTCGGGCTAAGGATTGTGCTTGTCACTGGAACTTCATCGGAATAGTGGACAAATGTGTCACACACCTTGTATTGCAATACAAAATTGCTCAGGTGCTTAAATACAATGAAAATAAACTTAAATAATTCCATGGATTAAGGGAAACGCTGACTAAATAGTGATTTTTAGGTTTATTTTAAAGGTGTTCACAGATTGTGATGTCCTCATCTCCTCTAGCAGGTTGTTACAGAGGCGAGGAACCACAGACACCAAACGCTAACTTCTCATAGGTCCCTGTCCACACCCAGGCAACAACTAAAGGGCCAGTGCCAGGGAACTTGAGTGATCAAGAGGGATCCTACATCCAGAAGCCAATTTCGGACCAAGTAATTCGGGCGCTGAATCCATATAATGAGTGTTCGACACCAAGAGGATCTTAAAATCTATTCTACTGACGAGACACTAAGGAAGAGAACCTATTAGGTCCTGCCCTTTCAAGCAGTCTTCTTCTCCATACAGTCTAACAGGGCATGCCTTTTAACGTCATATTGCAATGATTGCTTCCCGTTATGTAAGCAAAGCAGCATTTTGATTATTGTTTATTCTCTTCGTACTAATGGTATTTTGGTCCCGTTCCAATTAAGTAATAACATTGGACATTATTTGTTCAATGGGGAAATCTGTGCCGTAAAAAAAACAACCACAGCGGTTCTCAAGTAAAGATGTGGAAAACTAAACTGTTTCATCAGCCCTAGCCAATGGATAATGTTTTCAAAATTGATTTTAAAGAGATCCAGTGAACAAAAAAGCAACTTTTTTTTTGTTTTAAACTTGGTCATTTGTCTTATATGAACGTCAACATACTAATCTATGCAATTTTATCGCCTTTACTGAAATAAGTCCCCAATTCAGAGAAAAAAGTGGATTTTACAGAACTACAACCCTCGAGTCCTCTCGATATTGCAGAGTATTGCAGATTCTTATCCACAAGTTTTTGTTGAACCAAGACAGGTTGACAGGCTTTGTTGTTTGTTAATATCCGACCAGACGTCTGAGTCACTCACTCGTGCATCCTTGCAGAGAAATTAGTCCAGAGAAGGTAACCAGCAGCTTTAGCCCTTTTAGACACTGTTGCGTTCACTACGTTATGGGTTACGCTCACTACATCATGGGTGTTCAACAGCAGGTGCGGTGAAGTGGGAGGTTCACTTATCTGATTGAAGCGCAGATTGAATCCAGTATTCAAAGAAAGGGGAGTGTTTGAATCTAGTGCATCGGGCACGTTGACTTATGGGCACGGGCTATACGCACGCTAGCGCTAGGTTCAGCATGTTGTCTCATCAGGAGAGATACACCACCGGTTTATAAACAAACAAACAAAGCAAATAAAAAAAACACAAGAGGTTTAAAACCAACGTTGTTTCTCTGGCGCCCCGTTCGGTGGGGAGAATCTTAAAGAACGGAACAGTTATAAACCGAGGCCCACTCCACTGGATTGAATGCAGTAAAAAAGAGCCACGGACTGCTTCATTAAAGTGCGTATTGGAAGTTAATTTTTTTTTAAATATTATACATAACATTCTCTGAAAATTGCCTTTGAACATTGAAATGCAGGGATTTTAAATCAGTAAAAAATATTATATCGGCAAAAAAAAGAAATTTTTCCCCCAAAGTGTTTTAAAAAAAGTTTGGGGGACTATTTTGAGCAAGGCTTCAAAAAACCGTTGTTTTTTTATGTGCGAATACGTTCTCCCCCCAAACGCGTCATATTACGTAGGAATTGGTAGACGCGGTCGCTGTTTGCTGCCTCAGCTCTATGCGGTAGTTGTGAAGTAGTTAGAAATAGAATAGAAACTTTATTGTCCCATTTGGTAACAATTGTAACGCACAAGTAAACGAAATTAAGTGCAGTCCCTTGTTCAGTAAATTCAAAACATCACATTGAGGTAGTACGTATACCATAAATGAAATAAATAAATAAAAAACCTATAAAAGTAATCAAACTAAGTAGCACTAAAAAAACACATAAAGACACACCACACCAACATTCACATTTATAATGTGCCTACACAGATGTGATACAACAACACAACTATGATCTGGTAGCAACATTTATGAGGTTATGGCTTGTTGAATAAAAACCTGTTTTGTAGTCCTGTTTGTTCTGGTTTCAATGGACCTGTATCTCCTGCCCCCTGATGGCGAGTAGTTCAAACAGTTTGTGGCCGGGTGGTGTGAATAGTCCTGCAGGACGGGATTTAGCTTTTTTAAGGCAGCGAGTGAGCTGTAGCAGTTCATCCTAGAGAGGGAAGTGGGCAGCACGGCGATTTTTCTGAGCTGCCCTTTTATGACCCCCTGGAGGCTTTTTTTACCCGTGGTGAAGCGGTCTTGTATTCACCATACTTCGTTTTTTTTTTTTTTTTTAATCGCGGATGAGGTTTTGTATCTGTGGGGGATGTCCAAACTCGCGACTCTCTGTCCCGACCATCAACCGATTTCCAGTTTTCCCCCGATCGGAGAAAGGATGGAGCAGGCTTTCGAGCCTGAGTGCATTTTGTTCAGGTTGAAGAGAAAGGACTTTTTTTTTCGCCTCTGTCACCAATAATACTCCTTTCATTTTGCGCGACTTCACTTTAGACCTGAGGACTATGTTTCCGGGGACAATGATGGAGTTCAAGATGGGTTTTTCGGAGCCCCGAGAAAAGAGTTGAGGCTGAAAAGCCGGTGTGATTCCTCATTCATGCTGCTCCAGCCGCAGCTTTCGGGCTCCAGCACCGCGGCAGTGAAGATCCACAGGACCGGTAAGAGATTCAAAACCGATTTTCCGGAAAAACGTTACTTACTACTGACTACTAAATATAACTAATAAATAACCTTTATATACTATACGATACTCGCTTTAAGGGAAATAGGCAAACTTAATTAATCGACAGTTAACTTGGGTCATAGAAAAAAAGGGTGCCTATTGTAAATGGGTATTAAATAAGGTTAAAATTAAAATAGAAAAAAAATCATTGAGTTCTTGAATGGTTGCTCCCCAATTATGAGTTAATTTTTAAATGTTTTCTGTTTTTGCAAGTTATATAAAATTGGTTAAAGTCCATTCAACCAATAATAAACAAGTGCCCCCCCACAAAATTCTGGGTTTAAAAAGTCAGGTTTTTCCAAAACCCCAGAACTTGTTGACTTGAGCTCCTGATTTACTTGGTTGGAGAACTTAGGATGTCTTTTTGTATAGTTTATTTTGGGAATGTGGAACCAACTGAGAACATAACTTCGTGTGTGCTTGGAGCCTGCAGAAGGGCCTTATGCTCCTGGTTTGAAGGCGCAATGTAGTGCTACCTGGAAGCACAAAGGGGGTTCAGACAGCAATCCCCATGCAAAGCCTGGGATGCAGAGATCAGGCAATGTTACGTTCTGGTCTGGTTTTAGCGTCCCCTCACTAGAGCCCGAAGGAATCCACCTCCCTGCCAACACATGCTCTCACTCTCAGCTGAGCTCATTGGCTGGCATTTTTTCCCCCACAAGCACACCTATCAAAAATGAAATGTGAGGTTAACTTTCGCTCGTTTCTTTCAGTTTATGAAATCGCGCACTCTTCTCGTCCGTTCCGCCCTCCCCTCCATCCCTCAGTAAAGTAGTTTTATGTAAAGAGGATTTAGTGTGGAGTTTTATACATCCTTGTAAGATTCATATATACGATCAAGTACTAGTAAAGTTATGGCTGTTAAATATGAAACGTGGCCATCATTTGCTGTCAATTAGCTAATATTAAAATCCAAGCTAATGGCCAGTTACATCACCAAGACACCTGCCCATTCTCTCATCTATGATTCTCACCACAACTCTATCTCCCTCCTATTGTGTCCATGGTGTCTGCCCCCTATTAGAGTTGTTGCCCTGTTCTCCTCTCAACGGCTAAACTGGCTCAAAATTGGTACGGAAGTGTGGTTCCGAAACTGTGTTATCCATTGTTATGTTTGCCTATGTCGTCTTATGATGAATTAGAAACGTCCGTCCTAACCAATTTCTACGTGACGCTTTGAAAAACGAGCGTTTTGAGATGCCGGGAAAAGTAAAATTGTATCACAAAAAAACGGCTCAAGATGCCCAACTTGTAGTGTAAAGATTTATTAATAAAAACTAAAAAATCGTGTATTCGAATTTTTTTTCCTATATGAATTCTTCACCTGTGGTATCTAATTCCCAATACGCACACTTTAAGGAAAGCTCCTCAATCAACCAGGACCAGCTTGTCCCTCCTCACTTCTGCGACTGAGCGCCCAAGTTTATGACCACTAATTAAACTTCCCGTTGATATCAAGGATAAAGGAGGCGTGGTATACACATTCGCAGTGAGACAGCATCTCCAGTCCCAACACAAAGGGAAATAACAGGCAGAGACTTGGAGAAGCCTTAAAAGTGTGTGATCAGAGCACCAGGCTTCAATTCACGCCAAAAGGGCCCATACTCCTCACCAAACCGGTGACTCTTTGGAACTGACTGGAGAAGATTCTCTCTGGAATGGGGGATTTTTCCAAGTAGACGAATTTTCCAAAAGTGCACAGATATGCGGAACAATGAGTATTCCTGAAGCCCTGAGGGAAGTCAACGGAAAGGAAGAGGGTTATAGCATCTGCAGACCAATCGATGCTACAGAGCAGCGGAGTGTGAGGAACAAATTCCTCGAGGGTAAAGAAAGCAGCCCAGCCCAAGGAAACTTTTTGGACCGGTCTACGCAGAGGAAGGAGGCGTTTTCAAGCCGGCCAAAACGGCTGAGTCGGCCATCAATCTCGCGGGCAGAAGGGAAGAAAGAAGGTCATGCGCTCTGAAGCCTCTCAACACAAGGACCCGCAAGGCCTTATAGGGAAATAAGAGGTCTTGAAAGAAGCAGGTCACTGAACTCAGGGAAATGATGGAAGAGTGGAAAGAGTTGGTTCCTGAGTCGAGGGCAATGGATCTCATGAACGCCAACCACAGGCAACTAAAGAAGAGGGTCCTGCATGTCCGGCAATACTGGAGGAGGGAAGAAAACCTGGGAGGATGAATGTCAGTGGTAAGGTTGTGATGCCGCTTAAAGATGCTTCTTACCCTTCTCCCTGACATGGTCGGCCCGATTCCTCAGCTGAAGCCCCAAAACGGACATTGGGGAGCACGAACATGCCAACTGCCCGAACCCGACTCTCCGAGCCTATGTACCACCAAGAAAAATACTGATCTCAAGCCTCAAATCAGCCTTGAAAGAGCACAGCTACCCACTTTCTCTGGTGACATGAGGGACTATTACCGCTGGAAGACTGAGTGGGAGGACCTTACAAGAATTGGGTAATCCACAAGGTGCGGAATGTATAAAGAAGTTCCACTTATTAAATAGTCTACACAAAAAGGTCAAGAAGGATCTCATCCTATCTAGCTGTGGATCCGCTGATGAGATATTCTGGCTGCTGGACAGCAAATACGGGAACAAAGCGAAAATAGTCCAATGATCACCACGCGAGAATCCCAGTCCTCTTCCCCCCCGTTCAAGAAATAATCCCAGAAGAACCATTGAATTGATCCAGGCTGTGGAAAGGGCACTGTTGGAAACCCTCCCGATTCTTGGTGAAGAGGACGCTGTAAAGAACCGTGTTGCTGCTCACTCTCTGAAAGCAAGCTTTCCAGTTCACTCAAGAGGGAGTGGATTATGCACAAAACTGACCCGGCAAACAGGTTCTTTTCCACTTCAACCAGCTTTTGAATTTGCCTTCCTGAAAAGATTCTTGAAGAAGCAGGAGAATATTCTTGAAGAGTTGGATCAGTTGGAGCCAAGCCCTGCAGACAAAGGCCCTGTGGAAAAGGGTGCTGCAGACTACCCAGATAAGGGAGGGAGGAAGGCTTTCACTAAGTCCACAGCAGGTCAGAAGGACGACCATCCCAGCTGCCCGTCTGTGGAGACGACTCCCATGCCGGCAAGCTATTTGCGTGCAAGGTCTTTAGAGAGCAAGATCTCCAAGTAAAAGGGCCCATTTAAAAAAGCTAGGGTTGTGCTCCAAGTGTTTGCGGCCCCACCCCAAGGATGGGAAAGGATGCACACCCAGATACCTCTGCCCAAAAGCAAACTGTCGGAGAGGAGGGAGGTCGGATCGCAATTACCTTCTGTGTCCAGCCACCAATTCCAAAAAAGGACAGCAGCAGTGAGGAGCAGAGCACCATAAAAAGTGGAGGAAAGAAACTTGGCCTAACCAACAAACAAGAGGAGTTTCTGGCAGAGCTTACTCCTGAACAAAGAGAGAAATATAAGAACGCATTCTCAAACAAAATATCCTCAACTGTATGCGCCAAGGCTGGAGATGGACTACAAGAATATCCAGTGGTGATGATGCTGATGGAAGTCACAACAAACTCGGGTTGCCCTATTGGCACCCTAATCCGAACCTCGCGCATCTGAGACCCAACGCTATTATGCACCAATGAAGCAGCCGATCGCCTTGGACTATGTGGTGAGAACCTCAAGCTTACGGTCCATGGAGTCGGGGGGAATGAAGAAGACTGTCCTGACCAAAAGATATTCCCTGCGGCTTAAGGTAAAGGCATCCAAGGGAAAAGTGGCAGAGCATAGAATTCTCTGCTATGGCCTGGAAAACATTGCGGAGGTGACCCAACCAGGCACTGCCAAGCAGCTGCAGAAGTTTTTTCCAATGTACCCAGAGACAAACTGATCTGTCCCACAAAGATTGACCTTCTCATCAGTCACCGGAAAGGACGTCTGTTGTTCCCCAGCCAATCAAGATTGTGGGGGACCTCGTCCTCTGGGACGGCCCGCTGCGAAAGACTATCGGTGGAACCCATCCCGATCTCATAGACACAGCTGACCTGGCCGTGTGCTGCTCTGAAACTCACCTTGCGAGGACCTTGAGATCAGCTGTGATGGCCTATAAAGAGACCATCATACCTCAAGATAAGAAAGGAAAGGAAATTCCGGAGCACCGCAAGCCACCAACAAAGAGGTCTTCGAGTGGTTCAGGTGGGACAAGCATCGGAGCGGCGTGCAGTCCTCAATGTGGCGGCTGCAAGTGTGGCAGGTGCCCCCCTGGAGGAAAAGAAATGACCCTCAAGGAAGAGCGGGACCTGGAAAAAATAAAGCAATACCTAACATACGTGCTGGCAAACAAACACAGCAACTCCCCCCACTGGGACACAGCCTATCCCTGGAAGGCAGACCTCACAACACTGCCAGACAATCGGCAGGCAGTGGAGCATGCACGCAGATTGTGGGGGGGGGGGGGACATGTTCCCCCTCAAGATTCAATAGTGGAACCGCGCCCCCACTCTGTTCCTAACCATAAAGGCCGACAAAACATCGCCCGGTAAAACGGAGGAATTAAATGTTCCGTAGTAACGACTAATTTAACAATGCAGTGCGCATTGAGAGCCTTGTGGTTTGTGTGCTAACCACTAAAATGGTGGCGTTCCCAGTTTGTGCAAAGAATGTCAGAAATTTCCGGTGCCTCCCAAGTCAGAATTTTAATCAGAACCCCCCTGAAGTTGGATCTACAACTCGGAAGTCGGATTAATCCTCACCACCGCAGAGAATAGAATTTCATGCTATCTGGCTTCTCAACGTAAAAAGTAAGTTCCATGTTTTGTTTTTTACGTTTGGTTGAGGCTGGGCCGCGTTGGAAGCAATCAAACTTAGGGGATAGCGTTTGTTTCCGAGCTCCAAGTTTCCGACTTTCAGTGTAAATTATGAACACACCATAAGGCACGACTCTCACCTCCGCCAGGGTCTCTAAAGAAGGAACTGGTAGCTCAGCCACGCCTGTAACCTGTTCGGTGATATTCGATTAAGAACAGAGCGGGTGCCATGAAGAAACAAAATGAAGAAGCAAAAAACAATCGAGCGTTTTTTTTAAAAAACACAAACAAAGTAAGTAGGCTATCCTAATACCGAGCTCACGCCGTGTGTTGCCCTGTTGACTTTTCCCCAGATGTGGCAGCCCCAAATTGTTTTGTAATGTTTGAGTAGCTAAGTGACATTAATAAATGGCATTTACTCTTACCTGAATTAGGCTAAATGTAAAATAAAAGTATTTTTATTGCCGTGGGTGTATAGCTTTAATGTTTTTTTCAGCGCTAGCAATAATAATAGACTTGTCATTGTCCTTTAGCCTAGTTTGCTAGGCGGTAGCTTAAATTAATTCATGAAATACTCCTCTGTAGCTAGTGTGTGCGTCGTGTATGTGTATGTGATGTGGTAGAAATTAACCTTACATTTTATGGTAAACTAATGATTATATTATTAGGCCCTACATATCATATAGTCTACTTTAATAGTGGAAAACAGTCATCACCTTTAGCCTAGTCCGAGTCCAGTCAATTCCCATCTGAATGGGCCATGTGGCACATCAGTGAGAGAGTCCGTGTACTACTCCATTTTGATGTACTCTCTGAAGACTGCTGCTTACATTCACACGTGTGCATCATCTCTGTTGTTTGTATAAGGGATAATATATGTTCTCTAAGGTCACATTGCGATTCAGAAAGACAGGAGAGTATACTGACATCCCACACAGTGTGACCCAGAAAAATATTTTATGCACATCAATATTTGCTGAAAGTCCAACTTTGTATTGAGTAAGGGATTGGGGAATATAAAGAGAAGCTGTACGGATTCGGCGGATTACAATTCGGCTTTTGTTGTCTCTCGTTTGGCGGTGGCAATAAACTACTCTCCATCTATACTTGACCTGGACCTCTCCGATTTCCTTTGCTTATAGCTAGTTTGAAAGTGAATTTAGATAAGTTGTTATTATTAATGCCACCAGTGAAAGCAGGCTTTGGTTGTCCGTGGCAACCAGAGGTGGCAATGGCAAGCATCCCTTTCAATCTAAATTATTTCTGTTACAGTGACATTTTGTTTCTTGGAGAGCAGTTTTACAAATTTAAATTTTTCAACAAATAATTTCTCTCTCCCTACACTCTAGTGATTAATGTCACACACTCTAGCTGTGAACATTTCTACCAAATTACACACCCATTCATTTTTATGGCCTGATTTTTTGAGAATTTATCTCTGCAAAACTGTTTTTGGCGAAACGCTTAGAAAAGTCATAGCACTAATCTCCCGACCGAGCCGCCTTTTTGGTAACCTTTTTTTGTGTGTGTGCGACAAAAACTGGGGAGGAGTAGTCCGACCGAATAACGTACAGAAGAAATAACAATATTATAATAACTATGGTGGATAGTAGTAGTGTGCTTTTCCAGGCACACTAATAAGCAACTGTTAAAGTGAAATTATAAGATTTAAAATGTTAACATTATCCTCCTGGCCTGCAGGCAATTCCTGATGACAGTGACGCAGGCCCTAGTCAGTCAAGAAAGAGACTGGATGAGGAAGGAGAGAAAGAAGGAAAACAGAGAGAAGAAGGGGAAAGCCACAGTAGAAAAAGACAGCATGAGGAAGAAGGAATACAGACAGAAGAAGCAGGGACAGAACAAGGAGGGAAAGAAGGAATACAGACAGAAGAGAAGGGGACAGCCACAGTAAGAAAAAGACAGCATGAGGAAGGAGAGAAAGAAGAACAAGGGGGAAGGAGGCGACACAGATGGAAAGGAAGTTGACATGATAATGACATATACAAAGCCAAATCAACCTGACCCTAAAGTTTTTTCAAAACAAGTGCTCAAAGACCCGGACCACTGACATTCCAAAAAGCATGCTATGAGATGTTTTTTCCTGGCTTCATGTTAGTATGGGTTACTGATGGGTGTTTCTGTGTTTTCACTGCTCTAAATACTTTAAGACAGGGAAAACCAGCACCAGGCCGAGAGTATTGACCCAGCCTTTGTCAATGCTGGGATTTAAAAACTTGGAAAAAAGCACTTGGAAAGATGTTCCATGCATGAAGAAATCAGATGGTCACAAACTGGCTGTTACAACTGGCCTGCATTGAAAAACAGGCCAGTTACTACAACAGTTGAGCAGTGCAGTCAGTACACAACAGGCAGAAAACAGAAACTAGCCTGTCAAAAATAATAGGAGCTGAAGATGTTTCTGGCCGAGGCAGGGATTGGCCTTTGTGGAGGGCATGGACATCAATCAAGGTAACCTTTGACCAGCTTCTGAAATACAAAGCTGTAGATGATCAGTCATTCAGCAGCTGGTTATCTGCAAAGAGGGGGGTGCACACATCTTGGGATTGTCAAAATGAGCGGCTAAATTTGATGAGTTCATCAATTGTGTCAGGAGAATTGCAGACGAGATCCGGTCCTTACCAGTGTTGCAGTATTCCATTATTATGGATGGGACAAGGGATGTTCTCTGGTGTTGAAGCAGGAGGCGCCTGTGCCTCGGTATGTTTGACACTGGATTTTGCTGGTGCACGAAAGACTTTCAATAGGGTTGTATGAAGCAACTTCTACAACAGGTGAAAACCTTGCCAGGATAATTTCGGACGTTCTGTTGAGGCTGAATTTGCCAGGTCAGGCATATGATGGAGCTGCGAATATGGCTGGAAAGTACTCAGGTGCACAGGCTGTTATTCAGCCGAGTACAGCCCTAGCACCATATATACACTGTGGAGCACACTGTGTTCAATTTAGTTACACAACAAGCTTGCTCAGCCTCGTGTGTTGTGCGAAATGCACTTGACTGGATACATGACCTTGGCACATTTTTTGGGCGGTCTGGTAAGATGAAAGACAAATTTAAAAGCCATTGTTGCAGCTTGAGAGGGGAAGGGCCAGCCCTGTCCATCAGGCCTTTATGTCCCACAAGGTGGACTGTATGCTCACCTGCTATCCGTGCAGTTCCCAGCCAATATGGGATGGTACTAAGTGCACTAGAGGAGATGGCTGCAAGTCATTCTGAGTCTGCAAGCAGGGCAGAGGGCTTACATGTTCGACTGCAACAGGGTAATGTTGTACTGGGACTTCTGCTTGCTTTAGATGTGATCAGTGAACTAGAGGTTCTAAAAAAATCTCTCCAGAAAAAGACTCAGACACTGGAGGGCATGCTCTCTGCAGTCTCCTTGGTCCAAGAACAGCTTAAAATCCAAAAAGAAACACAAGAACATTTGAGGCAGTCTTTAAGGAGGCAGACGACACGTGTGGGAATCTGTCTCTAGATTCCATTGTTGTTCTACCCCGCACACATAGGCCCCCTAAAAGATATTCTGGCAGGCTCCTGCATACACACCTGGATCAGCTGTGGATTTTTACAGAGCAGAGTTCTACCGGGGCCTAGACACAGTAGATACACAAATTACTGAGAGGTTTATGCAACCAGGCATTCAAACATTAAAAGAACTGGAAAACTCACTTTCCTTACTCCCCATTCCAAATGATGGCAGCAGTTCGCAAATATCCTGAACTGAAAGAGGAAGACTTGAGAGTCCAACTGGCAATGTTTTAAAAAACAAGTACAAGGTCAACACAACTGCAGATGCTGTGCATGCTTTGCAAGAAATGCCCCCTGAAGTCCGTGGCCTGTTTGATCAGGTAGGGACACTAGTGAGATTGTTGATGGTGGTGCCCATATCATCTGCTGAGGCAGAAGCGGCAGTTTCAGTGCGTTTGCGCAGATTAAAAGACATGGTTGCGATTAAACCATGACTCAAAAAAGACTAAATAGCATTGCTGTGTGCCATATTCATCAAGAGAGGGCTTGACAGACTGGACAGACAAGGACATTGCCCAGCAGTTATGTTCAGGGTAATCAAAAGGAGGAGAGATGTTTTTGTGGGTCCTTCAGTCAGTGAGTCTGCTTAGAGAGTAATTTTTTTTGTCATTTTTTTCATTTATGTAAAATATGTTGTTGTTTACACTTCTGAGTGTTATATACACAAATGTTTAAATATTTTGCATAAGGTCAAGTAGGCCTTTGTTTAACAATGTTCACTGTTGTTTATCCATGATTTCAATTTAGAATTCTCCAATGGCTTTTTAGTGCAAACCATTGGCCCATAGGCTATTACGAAAGTAACTACTTGAGCGCTAGTTAAAGCCCAAATTACACAAAAATAACTTATTGAGTTGAAATAATTTGCTGACAGCTTGGTCCCCCCCAGTTCAAAAATCCCATCTGCGCCCCTGCAGTGGAGGCAACCTTCAGAAACACTGAGAAACGTCTGGAGAAGGAACCTGTTTGGAAGTCTGCATACAAAGAACAAATACATGAGATGGTCTCAAGAGGAGCTGCTGTAAAAATCTCAAGGGAAGAAATCAACAGCTGGGAAGGACCTAAATGGTACATCAGCCATCTGGTTGCTCCGAACCCTCACTCCTCCTCAACCCTTGTGAGAATTGTGTGGAACACTAGCCAAGTGTTCCGAGGCATAAGTCTCAATGATCTGCTTCACAAGGGTCCTGATGTCCTCAATCCTATCAGAGGTGTCCTTCTGAGGTTCAGGAGTGGACTCCAGGCTGCACTGGGTGACGTAAAAAAATGTATAACTCAGTGTGGCTGAAAGATGATGAAGTCCACCTCCACCGCTTTTTCTGGAGAGACAACCCTGAGGACGACATTGAGGTGTTTGCAGTTGTCAGAGTCAATATCGGTGATAAACCCACAGGATGTATCGCCCAAGTTGCCATGAAGGAGATGGCCAATCTTCCTCAGTTTGCTAATATGATTGAAGAACGGCGGACTCTGACGGAGAGCAGCTATGTGGATGACATCCTGACCTCACACGATGACCTCAAGACGCTGGGAAGGATCACCAAAGGGGTGGAGGAGATTTTGAAAGCGGGAGGCTTCTTCCTCAAACCATGGGTCCTGTCACGCCAAAGTGGGAGGAGGGAAGCCCCTGCTGGAACAACTGCTGATTCTAGTGCAGAAACAACTGTACCCAGGACTCTGGTACAGGTCACCAGGTCCCAGTCAAAAGAAAGAACTGGCCCCAACGGGCCTGATATGAAGGAAGAACTCAAGCATGAAGGAGCCAACAGTAGACAGACCTCACCAGCTGTCCCGGGTTCATCATCAATGGCAGACAGACAGAGAAGGCCCTGGGCAATTGGACTGGTGCGCCTTGCGGAACCTTAACGCTTCAGTTCTCTGTCCAAGCTGTGTGGTTCCATAGCCTGGACTCGAAGGGCTGCAGAAACCTGGCTGAGAAGACGCCAGGCACCAGACTCTTCAAAGTGGGAGGCAAACCGCTCTATCCTGTCTATTGAAGAAATAGCGCAAGCCTTCCGAGACCTGGTCCTCGCAACCCAAGATGGCAGTCTGTTCCTGGACTCGACACTGAACCGCTTGGTGGTCCACAAGGACGAGAACACAGGAATCCTTGTCTGTGGAGGACGAATTCAGTCCTGGAAAGAAGATGGAACAGCTGTTCCTCTTATCCCATTTCATTCATGGCTCGCCACCCTGCTGTCAAGAGAAGGCCATGACGAGAACCATGAAGGTGTTGCTGCCACTCCTCTGCGCACCAGGAAGAGAGCATGGATTGTGCAAGGTCGGAGAACTGTAAAGAAAGTAGTAAATGACTGCATTACATGCTGCAAACTGAAAGGAAAGATGTGTCAGCAGATGATGAGCGATCTGCCGCCAGAACGCTCACAGCGTGCCAACCCATGGGAGTATACCACACTTGATCTCTCGGCCCCCAAAGATGCTGTCAAGAAGAGAACAGGAAAAAAGGTGTGGGGCATAGTCTTCTGTTGCATGGCATCAAGGGCAGTGCATGTGGACCTTGTTGACGACCAATCTTCCGAGAGCTTTCTCCAAACTTACTCTCGCTTTGTAGCATTTAGAGGCCATCCTATAAAATTGTGGTCAGATAGGGGAACCAATTTCATTGGAGCTAAACCTGCCCTACAAGACTTTCATAGGTACTTAGCTACCTTACGGGATGCATCCATAGAGGGCAAAGCTGCCAAGAATGGGACAGAGTGGGTATGGAACTTCCATCCGGCCGACGCATCTCATCGCAACGGGGCTGCGGAAGCTGCAGTTAAGCTCGTAAAGAGGGCTCTCATTAGCCTCGGAGGGACAACAAGCGCACTCACCTGGGGTGACCTCCAAACTCTCTTCTACCAGGCAGCTAATCCCCAACATTCTGCTCCTCGGGAGGGCCAGGCAAGGAGGACATACAGGAGGAATTGATTTGTGCACCCATCCCTGGCTCCGTCTCAGAGCCATCCAGATTGGTGCGTTCACTACGTTATGTGCTACGCTCACTACGTCACGGGTATTCAACAGCAGGTGAGGTGAAAGTGGGAGGTTCACTTATCTGATTGAAGCGCAGATTGAACCAGTAATATCAAAAAGGGGTGTGTTTGAATCTAGTGCACGGGCACGTTGACTATGGGCACGGGCTATAAACGCACGCTAGCGCTAGGTTCAGCATGTTGTCTCGTCAGGAGAGATGCACCACCGGTTTATAACCTATTGTTTGGTGGACTAAACCAACTTGCATATAGAAAAACCAAACAAAGCAATAAATAAAAAAACACAAAGAGGTTAAACAACTTTGTCTTTCTCTCTGGCCGCCCCATTCCTCGGTGGGGAGGGGGAATTCTTAAAGAACCGAACAAATTGTGTAATTGTGATGAAGCGCTATATAAATAAAACTGACTTGACTTGAATCGACCTCCAGACATTCTGCCACCACATATGCTATATGTATAATGCATAAATGTGGTGAACTACGTATGTTGTGTGTGTCCTCTCATTACACAGCTCGCCAGCCGCCTCCCTCCCCAATGGTTGCCTTACCCCGACAACCATGCTGTCCCCTCCTCCCCCCCCATCCCTTCTCCACAGCTTTCTGTCCCCCCCCCCCCCCCACTCCTTCCCCCACAGCTCTCTCCCTGCATAACCTCAGACCAGGTCAGGGGGGAACTGAGGAAGCTTCACCCAGGGAAAGCTGCAGGTCCAGACAAGGTGTCCCCTCGGCTGCTTAAGGCCTGTGCTGCTGAACTGGGTGAGCCACTCCAGCATGTCTTCAACCTCAGTCTCCAGCAAGGTAAAGTGCCTACATTATGGAAAACATCCTGTATCGTTCCAGTTCCAAAAAAGAACCGGCCCAGCGAGCTGAACGATTACAGACCAGTAGCACTCACTTCACAGCTGATGAAAACACTGGAACGGCTCCTCCTCAGTCTCCTCAGGCCCCAAGTGCAGCATGCCCAGGACCCCTTACAGTTTGCCTACCGGACAGCTGTTGGTGTGGAGGATGCCATCCTTTATCTTCTACATCGCACCTATTCCCACCTGGATAAGGGAAGTGGCTCAGTGAGGATCCTTTTTCTGGATTTCTCAAGTGCTTTTAATACCATCCAGCCCCTTATGCTGCAGGACAAGCTGACGAGGATGCAAGTGGACACCTGCCTGGTATCCTGATCTCCGACTACCTCACCAACAGACCGCAGTATGTCAGACTGAAGGACATCACATCTGACACTGTGGTCAGCAGCACAGGAGCACCGCAGGGAACTGTGCTGGCCCCTCTCCTCTACACCTATACACCTCAGACTTCGGCTACAGCTCGGAGCTGTGTCACATCCAGAAGTTCGCCGACGACATGGCCATTGTGGGATGTATTAGGGATGATAGAGAGCGACCCAGGAGACGCTGATACGCTGACTTTGTTGCCTTGGAGCGGAGAAAACACAGGCTCACCAGCTCTCCAAACACCAAGAGCTGGTCATTAAGATTTGTTGGAAATCACAGACCACGTCCCATGTCGGTGCTCGATGGGTCTCCGCGCTACGACGTGGAGAGTGTAGGGCGAACTACGAAGTAGCCTCGAGTATTTGGCTGACCAATAAGCTGACGTCCTTCAACACGAGAACCACCTATCAACCAAAAGGGGCGACAGAGCAAG
>OLKM01005814.1:0-15861 GCA_900291075.1 Melanogrammus aeglefinus | reverse complement strand
GGTCTACAAAGGAGGGGTGGGGGCGAGAAGGCCGAGAGAGAGAAAGGGGGGGGGGGAGGGAGAGGCCGAGATGAGAGGAGAGAGAGAGATCGAGGGCGAGAGAGAGGGCGGAGAGAGGGAGGAGGGGGTGGGAGAGAGGAGAGAGAGAGGGAGAGAGTAAGAGAGGGAGAGTGTTGGGCCTCTTTTAGCTTGGCCTCCTACACAGCGCAAGATTAGCGCCTGTCTTCACCAAGGAGGCAAGTGACTACAAATATGGCGATGGTTGATAACAAAAGAAACCGACCGTCATGAAGACGCCGTCTTTCTTTAAACCGTACTACCCGTAGTTACACTCAAGACTCGCGGAAGAAGCAAAGTATAAGTAATTCGACCCAGACTATTGGTCAAACGCCTCTAATGGATCTCTTATAAGAATATTGAGATTGCGGCAAATTTGCTTCCACGGCGGGTGTTAGCGAGGCACTCAAAACCAGTTGGGGTTTAAAACTGCGCAAGTGTACCTCTACGGCTCTGCGTGTATACTAATCAAAATTGCACATTTAGATTTTTAAAATGAACCGGGCCGGAGGAATCAATCCAATTTTGAACTCCTTGGCAAACGACGGTCAAGCCTCCGGGTTTTGATATGCAACTAAGCTAGATTAACGTTAAAAACCTAACCTTTCCTCATTTCCACCGTAAGAATTTGGAAGTTTATAATGGGTCAGTAAAAATATACCTTATGGTGGCCCGGCTTTAACTTCGGCGCTTTCACCATATAACACTAAAACCACAGGTAAATACGTCTCACCACGTGGATACAACATAGACGGACTGGAGAGAGAGGGAGAGGGGGAGGAGAGAGAGAGTGAGAGGGGGGGAGGAGAGAGAGAGGGGAGAGAGAGTAGATAGAGGGAGAGTGTGGGCTTTAGCCCTTGGGCCTCCTTACACAGCGCAAGATGGCGCCTGTCTTCACCAAGGGCAGTGACTACAAATTATGGCGAAGGGTTGATAACAAAAGAAACTGCGGGCATGAAAACCGCGCCGTCCTCTTTAAACCGGACACCCGTAGTTACACTCAAGGACTCGCGGAAGAAGCGAAGTATAAGCAATTTGACCCTGATTATTGTTGACAAACGCCTTCAAAATTTGCTTCCACGGCCGGTTAGCGAGGTACTCAAACCAATTGGGTTAAAACTGCGCATGTGTACCTCTACGGGCTGCGTAGTATACTAATCAAAATTGCATTTTAGATATGCCAACTAAGATAGAAAAACCGTTAAAAACCCGACTTTCCCTCGTTTCCACGCTGTAAGAATTTTGGAAGTTTATGGTCGGAATAAATATACCTTTATGGTGGGCCCGGCTTAACTCGGCGCTTCACCATATAACATAAAAACCACAGGTAATACGTCTCCCACGTGGTACAAACATTAGATCTAGACGGATTGGATACAGTCTATCTACAAACCCGATATAAAACACCACTCCCTAGCCCTTTGCTTCGTGAAGTAGTTATTTAATTTTTAAACTGTTAGGCAAATCCCGGAGGCCGTTTTATCTAACGGCTGTAGGAATTTTCAAAACCAGACCGAGACCACGCGTACCCGCAGCCTGACGGGGCAGTACAAGCTATTCACCTAAATGTTACTATTTCTAACTATGCCAGAGTTCGGTCATGGACAACAGGTTCTGGTTTACCTTTCTTGTGGCGCCTGGTAAGTAGCTTTGTATTGCTTCCCGACGGCCCCGTGGCCGCTAGTCCCAGTCTGGAATCTTCCCCAGAACTTCGCGGGTCACCAAATTATTGCGTTGTCTCTTCAAGGAAAGTGGTCGAATCCAAAGGAATAGCTTTAAAGAGACTTTATTTAGTATAAAGTATTTTCGGTATGGTAAACTGACACACTCTGAAGCAAAGAGAGATTGAAGATGTGTCTAAGCACGTGCGAGCGTTCTCCTAGCTGATCAATAGACCTTAACCCTGTCAAATAGCTGCCGGAAGAATTCTGGAGACATGCTCGATCTGTAGGTGTTATATAAACACAGCGCGGACCAGAAATAGTGTGTGAAGCCGGTGTGCCATAACTCTCGGCCTTCTCACCTGGTCTGTGGTGCTGCCTTCTGTGGCTAAAGTATTTATTGCAGCCTTCAGTAAGGTCTTGCTCCCCTTGTGACTATGTATAGTATTTACGGCTTATATGTTTGGTTCTACCCCCTAGTGGTTAAATGAGGGAAATACAGCTTGTGTCCTTAAAATACGTAACAGAGTCATCAAAAACAGCACAGGGTGGAATGTTTTTTTCCGCTCAGTTGCCGTGAGTAATTATGAAACTATCTATGCCAGTCATACATAATGATTGATTGAATAGAGGAGACCTGGGACAGTTGCAACACTTTTTGCTATAATGGCTCTTTTGCTTAGCAACCATTTGAATTCAAGGGATGATATTTGAATAAAATAAACTTACATCTGTCAGCTATTCATCAATAAAATTTAAGGATGATTACCTTAAGTACATTATTCACAGTTGGCCTTTGAATGTAAGATGCCAACAGCAACTGTCCCCGTAAAGACACCCATGATAAAAACTGATATGCTAGCTTATGATGTTCACCGTTATCAATGCTAATGGATAGGGATTCAAATGCCCTGTATGCCGAATAACACATTTAGAAAGGACAATATCACAAAAACAACATTGAGGGAAAAATTACCTATTCAAACTGCTAAAAAAAAAAACTGTGGAACATCAAAACAAGCTGAAATCATTCTCCAACCGCCCCCCCCCCCCCAAAAAATAATAAGCCAAACTTTTCTGTCGGTTGTAACAACATTCTGCATTCACAATATGTGGCTACGCTGCAAATGTTGCTATGATTTACACACCTGTGATGTGGCAGTTGCAGTCTTGTCCTTGATGGGCCTGGCCTCCACCCACTTGGTGAAGAAGTCAGTTGCTGTCAGACAGAAGCGGTTCCCATTCCTTGAGGCTTTGAATGGTCCAATTAGGTCAACACCTAGAGTAGGGACAGACATAAACACATGGCCACAGGCCATGACGTTAGAGAGATAGAAAAGTACACTGTATTGTGTTGTGTTGTATTGTATTGTATTGTATTGCATTACTATTACTTGTATTATAGTACTTAACTGTGTAGCAACTGCAGTAGCTGCTATCATTGCTGTAACACGGGGAACTGGTTAGCCTAGTGATTGTTGTACTTGCACTTGGTTCTATGAACATCCTTACTGTACCGATAGTGATATATTGTTGCACTTCTTATGACAAATGTACCTATTGTAAGTCGCTTTGGATAAAAGCGTCTGCTAAATGCCCTAAATGTAAATGTAAATGTTATCTTTCCAAAAATATATGACCATAATTGTTCACAAGTATTGCAAGTCTTTTGTATTTAAATATCTCATCTGCCTTAGACGCAATATCTGTATATCACCATCACTATGAATATCACCGCAATAATACGGTGTCTGTGTGTGTGTGTGTGTGTGTGTGTGTGTGTGTGTGTGTGTGTGTGTGTGTGTGTGTGTGTGTGTGTGTGTGTGTGTGTGTGTGTGTGTGTGTGTGTGTGTGTGTGTGTGTGTGTGTATATATACACACACGTTGTCCCAGGTTCATTTCATGGCAGCCCCACATAAGCACACCACTGATTGTTTCCTGTGAGCTCTCAGATAACATCTCTCTCTCTCCTTCATCTATTTCTCCTCCATCGTCAGGCTCTGTTGGGGGCACTAAAACTCCCACTGCTCTTACTGGCTCAAAAGCATAGGGCAGTTGGATATGGCTGCTGCCCTCATTGGATGGGTCTATCCCATTTCGTCCATATCCATTTTTGATGAGGCTAGTAGCTACCTGTGAGGCTGATGAGCCGCTAATGTAAACAAACATGTTACCAACCGTTCTCGTGACGTCATCGTATTCTGTATATATGAAAACAAAGATGGCGGCGCACAGGCCAGAAAAAACAATATAATAATTAATGCAACTTGTTTGTGCTTTATTCTGAATAATGGGTCATATATTTTCGACTTTATTTGTGTATTAAGGGTATATTTAAATATTTAACTAGTGCTATAGACATCTGTTTTATTTGATTGCTTCATTTCCACTTTAAAGTCTGGTCGCGAAGAGAAGGAGAAGGATTAACTTTGCTAATGCTAACAAACAACGGGTCGACAACATGTATGAGGTAGATCATTTATTGGAGCACAGATTTGAGACCCTTGGTGTGGAGGAAAAATTAGAGGTAAAACGCCTTGGTCCCCACCATCCAAGGGATTGACCAATGAAGGAAGTTCAATCTCTATTTTGAATTACTTTTGCTTTTTTATGAACATTACATGGCGCTGAGCATTCACAAAAAAAGAAAGAAGTTTCACACCATATGTAGCCGTTAGCGCACCAGGATCTCGTAATTACGACATCAGGATCTCGTAATTACGAGATATTTTCTCGTAATTATGACATCAGGATCTCGTAATTATGAGAAAATATCTCGTAATTACGAGAAAAGATCTCGTAATTACGACATCAGGATCGCCCCTCTCATTCATCAATAACGTGGCTGGCTGGCTGCATGCAGGACGGCAACGATGACGCTATCCGACGCTATTGTATTTTATTTCTTGCTCGGATTGAGGCATTGGGAAATATTGATGTTCCTTAAAAGTGAGGAGGGCATTTATATGAGTATGTCAACATTGCGCAGACATCATTGGGATTGTTCAGGAGAAAAGCCCAGTCGGACGTGCTGGGTCGTTGGCAAACTAGTTAGGCTACGCCCTCCCGTAGTCAGTTCTGTTCGCTTTGCATTGGTGGAAGTGAGTAGGGGGAGTGGTTAAGTAGATCCTTCAGATTGGACGGTTTGACCTACTTAGTTACTGTCATGTTTTGTATTTATTTTTTTTACCATTATTGTTTTATAGGGACAAACCTTAACATATTTCTCCTACAGGGATTGATAAAATTCTATATATTGAACTGAAAGAAACACTTGCTCATACTTTACACACTTTACCACAGCATTGGCCTACTGAATGCCACAGATATATTTTAGGAATTGTACTGATGCCACATAAATATATAACTATGTTTTTGCACGTTTGAAATGTTTAAAAGTTCAGGGAAAAGTATATGCCTCTACTGGTGTTGCTTAAAGTGATGGTTCGGCGTAAAATTCACCTAGGGTCATTTCCCACATATGACATCCAGCCAAATACCCTGTTAGAAAGCATTTTTAAGCGATGGTCAACACTGGTCAAGATCGGGCTAAGACCGGGCTATCAGCAGCCGAATTGGCTTAGTGCTGCGCGAACGGAACAGTGTGTTGATCTCGTAAATGATTAAATTACCCCACTAATAATGTCTGGAATGTTACCAAACTTCTGCAGTAGTACACATAGGGTCTGTACTCACAAAACGAGGCATTGGAAAGTTTGTAAGTACACCAGGAGTATATATTAAAAAGAACACTTGCCTGATAGCTTCAACTTTCTGCTGCTAAAAGCTGCCGCTGCGTCGACGTCACGTCCGTGTTTCAGGAAAAGTTAGTAAACGTGTCAAAGTAAAGTGTAATGAAAAAGCTAGTGAATTCAACACTCCATAGAAATGTATTGACAACTGAAATAATTGAATACTTGATACATTTATAAAAGTCAATACATTTCTATGGAGTGTTGAATTCACTAGCTTTTTCATTACACTTGTGAGTTTTACTTTGACACGTTTACTAACTTTTCCTGAAACACGGACGTGACGTCGACGCAGCGGCAGCTTTTAGCGAGAAGGGTCCATCTGCAGGCTTGGGCGTTTCCGTGTTGACACAAGAACGCCCTTTAGGCGTTCCTGGTAGCGTTTCATCAACCAATCACAAGGTTTCGAAAGGCATAGGCATACTGGGTTTCGCAAGGCATACTGCGAAGCAGTTGCAAGGCATACGTATGCTTTCCTTCCTTAAAGTGCGTATTGGAAGTTAGATACTACAGTGAAGAATCATATAGGAAAAAAATTCGAATACACGATTTTTTAGTTTTTATTAATAAATCTACACTACAAGTGGCATCTTGAGCCGTTTTTGTGATACAATTTTACTTCCGCATCTCAAACGCTCGTTTTCAAGCGTGACGTAGGAATTGGTAGACGGACGTTCTAATCATCATAGACTACATAGGCAACATAACAATGGATAACAGTTTCGGACCACTTCCGTACAATTTTGAGCCAGCTAGCCGTGAGGGAGAACAGCAACCACCTAATAGGGGGAGACACCATGGCAATAGGAGGGAGATAGAGTTGTGGTGTCAGGAGAATCAGTGGAGAATTGGGCAGGTGTCTTGGTGAGTAACTGGCATTAGCTTGAGTTAATATTAGCTAATGACAGCAAATGATGGCCACGTTTCAATATTTAACAGGCATAACTTTGCTAGTACTTGATTATATATGAATCTACAGGATGTATAACTCCACACTATCTCTTACATAACTACTACTGGAGGGATGGAGGGAGGGCGGACGGACGGGTGGGCGAGCAAGAGAGTGCGCGATCAAACTGAAAGAAACGAGCGAAGTTAACCTCACATTTCATTTTGATAGGTGTTTGTGTGGGAAATGCGAAACGATATTGTTTCCCTATCCTAAAGGCAGTATCGTATAGTATAGCAGTGGCGAGCGGTGACTTTTTACTGTGGTCATGCTGAAGTGTCAATACCATGCGCGCCCGTGGGGGGGCATTATATTTTTTAATAAAAAATATAATATGGTTAGTGGAAACAGCTTGTAGTGATCACGTTGGTCCAGAGTAGCCTACATTTGATCACTATAAGCGGTTGATTACTAAAACCGAATTGTTATTACAGTATTTCACTTATTTTTTTATGGAGAACATCATCTAAATGCCAGTTGTATAGTTTTTCAATGAGAAAAATGTAACGAAGCGGTCGTCAGCGCGATCCTCTCGTCAGCTCCAAACTCACCCGTTCTGCACCTCAATCACAGACCACAGCTGGTTTTCCGCCAGCAGCATTTACAGTACTCTCACGTCTCAGATCAGTAGGCGCTGCTGCCGGTGTGTTTTTAAAACGAACTAGGCTAGTAGCGCCGGCAGATTTCTCATTTCCCCACTTTGTTTGACTGAGAGTGTTTGCCGAGTTGGTTTTCTATGAATGAAAGCAGGCAATATGTCGCTGTCAGACCGGATCGTTTGACGGGAGGTCGGGCCGTATGAGTTTCACTTCCATGCGCGCTGCTGTCAGTGCGCGCCTCTCTCTCTCTCTCTCTCTCTCTCTCTCTCTCTCTCTCTCTCTCTCTCTCTCTCTTCTCTCTCTCTCTCTCTCTCTCTCTCTCTCTCTCTCTCTCTCTCTCTCTCTCTCTCTCTCTCTCTACGCCAATAACCGAAAAAGAGCGCTACGAGGAGATGAACGCAACGATCGATATAAAGTCGATAGGTTTCATTCATCCATGTTTTTGACAGACAACACCAAACAGTGATTAATGAGTTGCGGCAGCACCGACAGCCATGTGTGGCTCAACCAGCAGGTTACGCACACACAGCACAACAAGGACACAGCGCAGCAACATGTGCAGGGCTGCTGCAGCAGTGCACGTCAAAGGGACACTGCGCCGAAAATAAATAGGCAACACATAGTTTTTAAATTGTTTTTGCGCATGTTTTCATCCATAAAATGACCAAAAATGAACGGATTGCTAAGCGGATTTCTTGATCACTAGGGCCTATATAGAATTAATATATTTTCAGCCATTTTGACCAGGCTACACAATGAATGAACTGACAGTTTCCCGCTGAACAATTCAAATAAGTCATTTTTGCGCATGCGCGTTGGCAGATAAGCTGCTTCACTGACAGCTTTTTTGCCATTCAAAACGCTCATCTACAGTAAACACGGCCTTTAGCAACTGTACTAGTCGGTGTCACAGTGCGCATGCGCGAAACAAGCTGTCAGCTTTCCAGCTTTTCGCAAGCGAAACGGGACAGATTAGGCCCGGATTTAAGACCAAAACAGTAAAACTAAGGTATTGTATAATTGAACACACTGCCAGATTAATATTTTCAATTATTTTTATTGAAGGGCTTGGGCATGCACTGCATTCATAGCTTATTATGACCGCTCGCCCATGCCGTCTAGTGTATGTGTAGGTTAGTTGAGGGCAGGGTTGGGTTAGGGTAGGTTTAAGTTGGGTTGGGTTAGGGTACGGGTTAGCCGGTTAGGTTAAAGTAGGATGGGTTAAATTAGTTTGGGTTAGGGTCGGGTTAGGTTAATGTAGGATGGGTTAAATTAGTTTGGGTTAGGGTCGGTTTAGGTTAAAGTAGGATGGGTTAAATTAGTTTGGGTTAGGGTCGGTTTAGGTTAAAGTAGGATGGGTTAAATTAGTTTGGGTTAGGGTCGGGTTTAGGTGTTAAAGTAGGATGGGTTAAATTAGTTTGGGTTAGGGTGGTCGGGTTAGGTTTAATGTAGGATGGGTTAAATTAGTTTGGGTTAGGGTCGGTTTAGGTTAATGTAGGATGGGTTAAATTAGTTTGGGGTTCAGGTGTCGGTTTAGGTTAAGTAGGATGGGGTTTAAATTAGTTTGGGTTCAGGGTCGGGTTAGGTTAATGTAGGAATGGGTTAAATTATTGTTGGGTTAGGGTCGGTTTAGAGTTAATGTAGGCGATGGGTTAAATTTATTTGGGGTTAGAGGTCGAGTTTAAGTTAAAGTAGGATGGGTTTAATTAGTTTTGGGTTAGGGTCGGTTTAGGTTAAATGTAGGATGGGTTAAATTAGTTTGGGTTAGGGTCGGTTTAGGTTAATGTATGGATGGGGTTAAATTAGTTTGGGTTAGGTCTCGGTTTAGGGTTAAAGTAGGATGGGTTTAAATTAGTTTGGGTTAGGGTCGGTTTAGGTTTAATGTAGGATGGGTTAAAATTAGTTTGGGTTAGGGTCGGTTTAGGTTAATGTAGGATGGGTTAAATTAGTTTGGGTTAGGGTCGGTTTAGGTTAATGTAGGATGGGTTAAATTAGTTTGGGTTAGGGTCGGTTTAGGTTAATGTAGGATGGGTTAAATTAGTTTGGGTTAGGGTCGGTTTAGGTTAAAGTAGGATGGGTTAAATTAGTTTGGGTTAGGGTCGGTTTAGGTTAATGTAGGATGGGTTAAATTAGTTTGGGTTAGGGTCGGTTTAGGTTAATGTAGGATGGGTTAAATTAGTTTGGGTTAGGGTCGGTTTAGGTTAAAGTAGGATGGGTTAAATTAGTTTGGGTTAGGGTCGGTTTAGGTTAAAGTAGGATGGGTTAAATTAGTTTGGGTTAGTGGTCGGTTTCTGGTTAAAGTAGGATGGGTCAAATTGAGTTGGGTTTAGGGGTCGGTTTAGGTTTAAGGTTAGGATGGGTTAAATTTAGTTTGCGGTTAGGGTCGGTTTTAGGTTAAATCTAGGATGGTTAAATTAGTTTGGTTTAGGGTCGCGTTTAGTTAAAAGTAAGATGGGGTTAAATTAGTTTGTGTTAGGGTGGTGTTTAGTTTAGGTTAGGATTTCTTGCCACTTATCAGTCTTGCTGGAAGGAAGTGGGCATCGATTATTATCGGATTGATTATCGCAATTAATTATCGATTATCATTGTAGTGGCGAGACTAGCAAAGACAAACAGCTTGTTTTTACTCAGTTTTTGCAATACCATACCATACATGCCATTCACTCAGCTATTAGTTATTCCACTCCGGCTATAAGTTTATTCAGCCACTCCGGCTATTAGGTATGCAGGAACGCGAGCCCCTCCTCTTTCTTTGCTTGACCACTAAGTTTGGAATGGCTTGTCTAAACCAATCAGTGAGCGAGAAGAATACCAAGTCACGCATTGTCAGAGCTGGCAGTGCCTCACATTGTGTCGCCGTACATACATAATCGTTTTCTCTTTACTAGTTTCGCTACAATGGTAATGACACCACTAGCTAGTGGAAAGATACATTTGTGTCTAGTACAGTGTTTATATTTGTATATGTTATGCTACTATTAATGTGATGGCAGTGGGCGAAATATGTTCCCGCCGAAATAGCCGTGCAACTATCGAGCATGGTTTGGCGATTATCTGAGCACGGGCAGTAATCGTTGGCATGTCGATAAGCATATCAGTAGAGGAAATACAAAAAATTCAAGCGGAATAACAGCAAAAGGTAGGCCTATTTACCAGCTGAGTAAAGTAAGATTATATAAAGATATTTTCACTAGTGGTGGCTACCATTTGCATGTTGTGTGAAATGAGTACCGTGTCACGAATGATGTAGTTTAAACATGGAGGCCTAACGTGCGAACTCTAAGTGGGAGGCGTTGTAAGGCGAAAATGAAAAAACGAAATAGAGAAAACAGGGAACATGCATAAGACCTTGCAAAATGTGCTACTGCGTTATTCCAAATTTTTTGAGAAAAAAACTATACAATCTACAGTAGAACCTCAGGATCCGTGTGGCTACAGGGAGGAATGATAGGTGAGTCAAACTAGCTTGGCAAAATAAGGATTGATCTGTCCGTCTACTCACCACCTGTACGGAGTTAAGTGTTGGAGGAAGGATGAATCACCAGGAGGCAGAGCAGGAACAGTGCGAGAATTCTAGCAGCCCGCCTGATCAGTATGTTTGATGAGGGATGATGGCTGAAGCTGCTTCACAGACGCAAGACCCTTTGTGTGTTCATTCAAAAATTGCATTTTTCCGGCTTCTGTTCCGTGCGAAATCCTCCACGATATCATCAAAGTCCAGTGTCGATCTGGTGTAATGGGTCCGTGCTCTCAGAAAATGCATATCGATGGTGATATGCATTACTGTCAATTAATGTAAGGAACTGTTCGTTATGAGTTGGCTTTAAGGTCGTTTATTTATTTGGGTTGAAGAAGCGGGTGTGCCCATGTCCGAAATTCGTTCAAATCGCCCTAAAGGAATGGCATAAATGTTATATGATGTTTTTTCTCCTGTTTTGGCTTAAATAAGATTGTGCAGCTTTGATTTTTTAATAATTATGTGAGGTGGCCTTTCCTGGTGACTGCAAATCCTGTGCCATGAGTGCAAGGTATAGGCCCAATGTATCGGTTATATATTTTCGGCCTATAAATAGCGTGGTGTGTATTCTGCTGTGCGTGTGTTGTATGGTTGTGGAAGGTGTGGAGGGCTACGGGTTGGCTGCTGGATGCTTTCACGTTGGGCCAGTGTGGCTCTTTCGATATGTCAATAATTCGTGGCTATGATCGGGAGTGTGGTCCACTAATCTCCCGAATTGTTGCGTTGGGTCTCTCCCGATTCTGTGAAGTGTTGCAGAATTGTCTGGTAGTGATGCTGATACAATTACCAACTTCTTGATGAAGTTATATTTATCTTGATATATTCCGTTGCCTGCTTTTCCTGGAGAAGCCGCGGTATGCCTACACATTTTATAAAACAACTGTAATCAGCGTGACTTAGTTTCAAGTCCAGGGCCGATTATCTTTTGCCACATTTCCCAACCGTGGGAAGATTTAAAAGATGCTCGCTTAAGCAGTTAAAATCAATCCGTCGTACGGTGTGAATCCACTCCGAATTCAGCCCACACTGAAGAAAATAACATGTAAGCAACATATGGTTTGATGTGTGTGTGCTGCTTGTAACTTGCAGCGTGAACGTGCCGCGGAAGAAGAGAACTGAGAGATTGAAAACTCCTAACTTAGCCGCTTCTTGGTCAATATTATCCCGATTGCTGCCTGGCGCGTTCATTCTCTTCATGAGTACTAACGGCTGCTGGCTCTGCCTGCAATGGGCCAGAATTTCGTTTGTCAGCGGGAGGCGTGGGTGCTTTTTGAACCGTGTCCAGCAGGTCATAGCCCCGCTCGCAGTGCACTACGGCCTAAGCGCGTCTGGCGTAGAAGTTCAGGGGGACAGTCGGGATTTCCCGGAAAACTCTCAGTAAGAAAATCAGTGCCCCTTAATGCATCGGTATTTTCCCCCTGACGTTAACTACATCTATCAAAAACCTGTTCTTTGCAATGTCTTTTTGCGAGCCCGAACATATTCTGTTTTGCCTATTAATAGAAATAGGTTGTCATTAAACGGAAACCCGAACCATTAGCTTACTCTCCGCTGCAGAAAGTCCGGGGGGGGGGGGGGGGCGGGGGGTTAGTTAATTGCAATCAAGGAGAAATATGGTCAGCACGTAGAGTGAAATTACGCATTACAATAAATGCATTTGAAAAAACTTTATTCACATCTTCGGACTCGAGCTCGTGACAATCACTATGTTTTAAATTGAAACGTCTGACAGCAGTGGAATATGTCTAGTGGGGATGTTTGCCACTAATTGCAATGCATGTTAATTTAGAATGTTATGCGACTGGGTGAGGTGGCGAGCGCCTTTTTCTGGTATTTTGTTCTCTTCCCACTCTAAGCCTGTAACAATAGGGGGCAAGTATTTTGTAACCTGTATGTTCACTGATCAATAAATATCAGTTTCTCTTAAAGGAAACTAATTCTATTTGTGTTTTTTCACCGTATTGCGTGTGTGCAATAGCCTGTTTAAAGTGATCATATAGCAAGCGAAACAACCTAATCCCCAGTACTGATTACTAATAGATAAGACGGTCAACGCTGCAGCACAATTAAACATACAGTATAAAATGCTTTGAATTTCTTTAAGGTATCAGCTGGCAGTATTCTTAGCGAAAAAAGCATATGAGAGAAGGCCTCATTACAACTAGAAGAGATATATGTAGCTTTTATAGGTTTTTTTTTTTTTTTTTTTTTTTTTTGCGATATACTTTTTAAATGACTTGAGACTTATTAATAGATTATTTAATCTAGATATCTTGTGTATTCTTGGACATCTAATGGTTCAAGTGTTGGTCTTCTGTTTTGTTCAGGCATCCGACCCATATTTCCTGAGTCCAGCGAGTCTATGGCAGTTTCTTCGCCTCAGGGGAATGAATATAACTTCTTTGTTTGGTCCCTTTAAGACCACAGGCTACGCTAGGAAGGGGGTGAAGTAGTGAGGGGAGGCTGGCAGCCGGGAGTTTTACAGCGTGAGACTCACACGCGGCGCTTTCTGTGCCCCCAACTTCTGCCAGATATTGCCACAGGCTTCCCTGAGCTTAGAGTGTGCATTATCGGTTGAGTGCTGTCTTATCTCCAAGAACATTTTTCAAAGCTCTGACAATATTTTTGATTTTTTTTCATCCTTCATGATTACGGCAAGCCGGCCAAGGCTATTCAGGCAGACGGACTCAAGCTGCGCCATTCGTGATGAACTGATCAGTCCACATGCTCTCCTCATTCAACATAAGGCGTGCTATTAAAACGCCCCCCAGTCTTACCTGGCTCATCCCTATTCTATTGCTGCGCTGTCTTAGATCTTGCTGCTGGCTGCTCTCCTATGGGGTTTTGGAAAACTGCCACCTCCTACCCTGGCAATCTCAAAGAAACCCCATTGGGTCTCTGTTTTTATTTTCCCGATGGATGGCCGGTTGCCAAAGCAGATCATTAAAGAACGAATAACCAAGCAGAGTCCTGGTCGCCAAACCTGCTGCAGCTGATGAGCTCAAGGATGCCTTGTGCTGTGTCGACCATGCTCTCAAGAATATGCTACGTGGCAAATGCGAGTAAACATGTTATGGCTATGCTTTCAGGAGGGACAGAGTAATGACAGGATATGACCCCTCTACTGCTAGTGCATTTCATGCCTTCATTTATTTGGTTTCTCCACCTGCTGTCATCTACTGTCAGTTATGAGTATGTTTGATGTGCCTTTGCGTCTCTGTATCTGCTAGTTAGATGCCTGCAGATGATTCAGTCAGTCCTGTGGGTGGGGACAAGATTGTTCGTTTTTTTTTTTTTCTCATTCTGCTGTGAGTGGCATCAGACCACAAGATGCCAAGGCCAAAAAAAACGGCGGAAAACTACTTGGTGGTGTGGAGAGATGTATCACTGAAGATGAGAGGCCACCAGAAGCAACCACGCAGTGGATTCATTTCCACTTTCATAACATTCTTTTATGGATGCAAGTAAGAATAAGGGCGATTGAAATAATCTGGGCTGCATGGAATGCTGCACTCAATATTATATATGTGTGGTTTGTATACAGTTATACATATAGTTATGTAATATATGTATATTTTTATTTTTTGCGCTGAACCTACCTGAAATAACATTTTGGTAATGCATTTGCCATTATTTTGCTACCATCTGGCTTTTTTCCAATCATCTATCATTATGATTATTCCATGAAAAGGGGGTGCACCTTTTTATCGTTAACAGTCAACTTGAGAACCACTGCGCCCTTGATTTACCTGGACAATTCCCAAAATACCATCTCCACATATAACGGCACATACAGACCAAAGGGCAGTGACACATCAATATCAGGCCTATATCTATATATAAATATATAAGGGTATATATATATTATATATTTCGAAGGTATGTTTTTAGTCTGATGCATGACCTACATCATTGCGAAGATAGTAAAATTATAGAATAAAAATACATAGATGTCTCTGGTGTTGTATCAATGTCTGCGATGGTGATGCCTACATGATGAATTTAGTGTTGGCTCTATAAAATAAGTCCACCTCACTTTCTTCCTGAATTTTTTGCTGTCTCGGGTTTCGTTTATTGACATAAACGAGTTAGGTGTGCGTTCTCCTCTCAGCTGTTTAGATTGCGCATTGGATGTTATCAGCATCGGGAAATGATGATGATAAACGCGCCGTGATTCGCATTAAAACCCCTTGATATCCGCACAAAATTGAAAATACCTCCGTGCTATGCGGGTTTTGGTGATTGCTGAATGGGATGGAAACAGCTGTATGCGCATCAAGTGTGACGTAGCAGCACTTTGATCCCCGACTGCTGCGACGGACGCGCACGGAATCGTTTACAGGGCTTGCCGTTGCCTATGTGTCCAACCCGCGCGAAAATCTCGCGTACTTAGAAAACTTTCGCGCGAATTTGTATGTTTTACACCACCGTTTCTTTTGCATGCGGAAAACACACATGATTCGAATTTCTTTTTCAGATGCGCATTTGCCCAGTAATGCGAATCACTTGGGATGGAAACAGTGGTGCACAAACCCTATTTATTTAATAGCAAAAAGCCCAAGTATTGTGGTTTCGCTGCAAAAGACTATTGCTAAATTGATAGACCAGTTTTTACTGTTTTCACTAGTCTGTGTAGTTATTTAGCGGGAAAATTCCTCCGATTAAGGCCGCTGTGTGTGCGTACTGAGGTTTTGCCGAAATCCGCGACTGTCCTGAACTTTCTTAGGCATGAGACTGAGCGTGTGACGCGTGTGTCATGGCGGGGCTTGACCTGCGGACGGTCAAGCCTCCGTCCCCTCTCCGCTGCAAATACTGATTGTAATGCAGCGCGGCCGCAGCCTGTTACCCACTCTCTATTCTCACGGTCAAGAGCTACACGGCAGTGCGCCGTCACTACGCTTTTTTACATCGCGTGGCCAGAGTCTACTAGAGAGAGAGGCCGTTCTGGAAATTGCATACTACATACTGCTCGTATACTGATCGTGCACGTAATAAGTAGTTAAGTAGTATGCCCAGTACGCAGATTTTTTTTTGCGTTATTGACAGTTACCGCGATTATATTTACTAATTCGGGCTAAAAAATTCCTAGTATACATCCCAGAGCCCTCACTTACGCTCGGGATACTGTATTCCATAATGCAACGCGCACGTTGGAAAAAAAACCGTTGAATCATATTGTCTGAATCAATGGCGTGCGGAAAATGCGGAGGCAGAATTTATAAATGGTAAGTATTATGTTGGTTTTTTGAATGTGATAACATACGGTATTATTTGTAATCGTGTGTGTTTTCATTGTTAACTGAAATCAATGGCTCATACGCGGATA
>OLKM01005813.1:0-15863 GCA_900291075.1 Melanogrammus aeglefinus | reverse complement strand
CTCCATACCTTTCCCACCTGTGGAGGGAGATGAACTTGGCCGTTTGACCAAACTCAACTCATCATGAACAGGGAACACAGATCGCTTGGTTGTTCCGTGTTTTGCACTCAGATCCAGAGGGATAGATCTGGCACATGAAGGCGGACATTGCCGGCCAAGAGTACTGGTACGTACAGAAGCAGAAAGATTCGATGAGCTATGGGAGGTTGGTGGCCGGACACAAATGGAGACACTGGTCCATGTCACAACAATAAATGATAGCTTCCAATGTGTGATGCCAGTGGACATGCTTGGATAGGAGACTGCAAAACTAGGCCATCCTGCACCACTCATACCTGTGGATCTTCCAAAGTGGACATGGGAAAAAGTAGGGATTGAACATGTAAGACCAGGGTCCTTTCTAATGGACCACTATTTGGCACATGGGACTTGGGCGGTTCGCTTTGCTGCTCGATAAACTCCCTGAATTGATTACTATAAGTAACTGGGCCTGAGGTAGCCGTGGTGTGAGCTCCTATGCTTCGGTGAGACCAGCTGGAACGTTGGCTTATTACTTGCCCAGGTGCGCACAGTTTTTGACCACAATGAGTGTGTTCCGTGGCAGATTAGGCGCCGGTGACCACCAGCAAGGCAATGAGCCCGGGTGCGAAGCGCAGAGAGAGTCCCTTCCAGCTACCCTAGTTTTCCTTGATAATGGTTGTTCAGTTCAACCTCCCATGCATTTGCTCAATTTTTCCCGAGGGGAGAGAGAGATAAAGCACGCTGCGCTCTGTGTATATTATCCAAGAGCTTAATGGAGGCCATCCGAGAGGTTCAACAGAGGCTTAAAGAGTGTTTACCAGACAGCTGAACAAAATGCACAGACCATGGAAAAAACTGTAACAGAGTTCTTACAGAACTATCGTGGCCACACAACATCTAAACAGGAGCTACGCCATTTGAGTTTGCTGAGACACAGAAAGAATGTCGCACAAAACTACATGTACTTCCCTGTCTCCCACAGAAACCATCAAGACACACGCACCATGGAAGAGACAGTAAAAACAAAAGCAAAACAAAAGAGGCAAAGAGTACACAGACAGAAAGGTTGGTGCAAAAGTACCTAGGTTCCAAGTAAATGATACAGTGCGTGTCCGGCAGACCTGAAACATGTTCAAAGGGATCATCAGATTCACAGAACCCCGGACATGTCATCAAGAAAGTAGGACCTAACACTTACCTGCTCATGATGGTTCGGGAATGGAACGCATCCAAGCTGGGCATCCTTTCCCAAAGGAGCTCTGACCTCCACTGTAATAGACATGACACTCGCTTTTGAGATGGTATTTATGGTGCCTGAGAATGTACAACAACCGCTAATGTCCAAGGAGCTAGGCCCAAGACGGAGCCAGAGAACAAGAAATACAACCCCAATGGTTACAGGTTTCAAGTAGAATCAAAGGAGGTACAACCGATTAGGAAGCACTGCATAAAAAGCACTTATAAAAAAAGGAAAAGGTTCTGATACTGTTCTTTGAAATAATAAAAATAGAAATGTTGATACAGTAAGTGAATGCAAATAAGGGTTCCACTATGGTTACCAATGAATTTTGCTATGTTAATTCATGTGATGCTGGAGAACTGAGTTAAAATAATGTTATGATTGATAGTGGTTAAACATTTCATGATAGTTGGCATATCATTTATGTAAAAAATCACATGATGTGAATACAAAAAAAAAGGTGAATGAGTAATTTGTTTGATCTTACAATATCCTGCTGAAAATAAGATAAGTGATACTTATAAGTTTTATTACTCATTTATGATACCTTACGGCAGTTGAATAATTTGTTAATTGGTTTACAGAAATGCGCTGTTAGAAAAAAAAATGCTTCATTAAATCAGTCTGTGAAAGTAATTCTTCAAGGAAAGGGGAAAATGTTGTTGTCCTGCTATAAATGCCAGATGTGTGAACATAGGGGGCGCTGGCAGGAATGTGTGTTACCTGCAAGTTGTGGGTTTGCTGTAAAGAGTCGAAGAAAGAATAATAAAAGCGCGTAGACTGAGGCCATAAGAAGCTCTCCGCTATTTCATTTATTTCTATAAATTAAACACCACACAATCGTGCCAGGGAATGTGGGGGTGCCCAACGTGATTGGTGCATAGTTGAAATTTTTCCTTATTTCCTTTTTAAGTTATAATATCAATAACTATCGTCCTTCTCACATCAAGTTCCCGACCCTACCTGTTCTTCCAAGGCCCTACCATCTGACCCTAATGATTTCGCCCACACAACTGATTGACAAAAGAACATTGGCAATACATGCACATAGAAACAACTGGCATAAACGGACAAATTAAATACAATGCACACATAAACACAACTATTTAAAAATGTCCCAGGGTCGCAACAGATATTATATATAGCCTATTTATTTTGTTAAATGACATTAAGCCTAATAAGATATATTATGCACAAAGTTCTTTGTTATAGAGTGATATAGGTTAATATAAGTGCAATATTCAGAGGTAATTGCCACAGTGGTACAAGCGGTAGTGATGCCTAGTTAGTAATCAACAAGGTGGGTGTTTGATTCTCTGCGGTCAGACATATTTCTGTTATTTTAGTCAAACTTACTGACGCAATTGGCCTCTTTCATTTTAACATTTTTGTATGATTTAGTACGATGGTATGATAATTTTACGACGTAATGATGGGCTGCGACGCCTGGCTGGTATCGGCTGGCTGCCTGCGACGACAGGCCAGCAACAGCTGGCCGCTGGCTGCCGCTGGCAGCTGGCTCTGGCAGGCTGACCGACTAAGTCGCGACCATTTTGGCAGCAAACCCACGTTTTTCGCTGCAGGGTGCAGGTACGGTTCGGATTCGCCTCATCCGGTAGGGAGGGGGCGGTATAGCCCAAGCTCAGTTCCGAGGTCTCATTTCCAAACTGCCGACAGTACCTTTAATGGGTAGCCGGCATGTCGATCGCCGCGGCAGCTTTGTAACATTGTGACATCATAGCAGCGCGACACAGTGTAAGCCTGCTCAAATAAAAACAATGGGAAAAGTTGAAACGCGACCATATTAAACCCAGAGAGCTATCATGGAAGCCTCTGTACGTCTTCCTCCCCCAAGAATGCAGAGGGAACGTTTCCACCTTCCTTCTTTCCTTCAAGCAAGCGTTTTAAGCGACATGTTCATTGTAAAGAATAATACCGCAAAGCTACTGTTTGTTTGGCCGTTTCTCAATTCTAAGTACGCGACTTACGTTCTCGCGGACGCGGACTGGAAAGTACGTACTTTGCAAAGTCCGACTTCAGTACAGGACTTCCGAGAAGGCGAGTACGTACTTTGCAATTGGAACAGCAGCGGGACTCGATGACGTCACCAACCTTCAGCTCTGTTAACTGCTTTACGGCTCTATTTAGGCATATGCCAATTATATGCCCAATTATACTACGTACTGGACAATAAAAACAAATTATATAAAACTGTTTATTGCTTTTATAAAAAGTCAACAATAAAAAGTTTTTTATTTTTTAAAAAACTAAAGTTTTTAAAATGAAACTTTTTTTTTCATTTAAAAACTTTTTTTTTTTTAAAATGAAAGAGCCCCCAGCCTCTTTCATTTTAAAATAGTATGTGAAATATATTTTGAATGAATAATAAATGAAAAGATATGCGACTTTTTTTTATATGTAGGTGTAGATGACGCTTGCCGGCTACCCTACATACATTATAAAAGGTCAGTGGCGGGAAAAAGATTGTAGCGAGTAGGTTTGGAGAGTAGGGTTGATTTTTACGAACGAGCGAGTATTACAATATTAGCATAGAAACACACACACAGCACACACACACACACCACACACACACACACACACACACACACACACACACACACGTCGGATAAAATCCAACACAGTCGGATTTCCACGTATGCCGTGCCGATGGGCGTGGTTTTCTCTATCGGCTGGGCCAAAGAGGAAGGCTGGCCCAATTGAGGAGGCGATCGGTGATGGAGAGCTAGGATGAGGCGGAGGATGCTAAGGAGACGAGCCATCCTCAGTTGTCTGTCGGAGTCTCACGTATGTGTTTTATTGATATGGCTTTGTTTTTAACCTTTCAATTTATCGATTAATATTGATATATGCACTGACTGTAATGGGTAAATTTGTTAATTTTACCAACAGGCGTTGAAAGTTGAAGCCCCTTACAGCTACACACACATATATAGAACAAGGCTGAAAATGTAATAACAAATGCATATGAATATAGGCCTAGAAAAGATTTTCCTCTGGTAAATTTATCCTTACTTTTTTACTGATCAAACAAGTCAGAAGTGTTTAAATGGATTTTTAATTCTGCTACACTTTAACAATTCATGGGTAGGACAATACATATTCCAATTCATAATTGCCAATTTAATTGTACATTAAAATACACGAAATAAGAAATAATATACAAATATATTAACCTAACCATGGCATATACCGGTATTATAAAAAAATAGATATTTTTTTTTGGTTTCAGGACCAAAGCAGCTCACAGCTGTACCACACAGCTGAACACCACTGTGCCTATCCTGCTGTGTTTTTTTTCTGGTGGGGACCTGAAGCCAAGCCTTCAGGCTCTCCAGGGAGAGCTTCAACCCGGTCTGCTTGCCTTGCTGCCCCGCAAAAAGACCATGGATGGGAGCCATGAGATGGAGGTGCTGGTGACGGTGTACTGGCTGGCCTGTGGAGCGTGCTTCATTTGGCCCCTCGCCACTCAATGAGGGCCCTTGTCTCATCAATGGTCCCTTATTAATTGAATGCACAATAAAGGACCATTTTAACAATTAAAAAATGGAAAATGTCTTGTCGAGTTACAGCTATATGCCTGACAAGCTAGCTGTAAGGCGCCAAAACGAAAACGTCCGAGAAAATGTCCAAGTAGGTCTTGACAGATTAGAGAATGATAGCCTAATAAAAACGTTAAAAAATACATACGTTTTCGTGAAACAAACGTTTTTGGAAAATAGTAATTATGCTAAATAGTAATTATGTAATAGAAAAAACACAATTATGCTACAGTTGTGGTCGTCTCCCGGGTCTTCTGACTCTGCTCCGCCATTGTTAATGAGCGATGCGAAATGCATCCTGGGATATTTAACAGTCCCCAATGGCACACGAGCCACCTCAGATGCATCCCTCGGTAGAACGGCCTCATCGGAGACGCATCGAGAACACTTCCGGGTTTTACGACTGTACCTCGCGTTCTGCGTACGTTTGGACTGATTGGAACAGTGCTTGGGCCACATGACTGGATGATGTACTTACGAGAACGCGAGTACGCGAGAAAGTACACGAGTACGGCATGAAAACGCGAATTGAGAAAACGGCTTACGTTTTTCTTGTCTGTCTGTCGCTAGTCTTTACCGCATCAAACTGGTCCGTTCCGGTTTTTTCGCGCCCACTCACTCGCAAGTGACGCTACACCGTTCTGATTGGTTGTCTACGGTTGCACTCGCTAAAGGGGCAATACACCAATTATATTATCACAAAGGTACAATATAATAACAATAAAGGTTTTTTTTTACTTTATAGCCATGTTTATGTTTTTTAAATTGTAGTATAGCTTAATACAAAATATGCTATATTAGTTCCCACAATACATTTTATTACTGTGTTTAACCTTTAATTTGTTTAGGTCAGTTAGCCTGGGTTACAATCTCCCCCCTTGACTCTATGCAAGTCCCTTTGCATAGTTAAAGTCGGCTTTGTGTAAAACAAGGCTCTAAGGCTCTACAGATGAATCAGTAATAGATGTGCCCAAACTTTGGGAAAAATTTAGTTTTTCAAAGAGGGAACTAAGAGCAAGAATAAGTGGCTTCCCTAGCTCTTCATAAGTAAATTTCTGGGGCGGATGTCTATCTCTGGTAGAGCGTCTGGGCTCATCAGGTTCACTTTCAGACAAAGCTGCATGTGTTGACTGAACATCACGACTCTGCTCTGATTCAGGTTTATCCTGTGCCTGCTCTGTAAGCTCTGGGGTCTGCTCTTCAGGTTGTGAAAGAGGGTTTTGCATGTCAGGCCCAGGGATGTCTATGATAACATGGTCAGGGGACGTTGCAGGATAGTTATCTGCATGATTCTCCATTTCAATGACTGACTCATGCACATTGACCGGAAGGTCGGATTGCTCCTCCTCAGGCAAGATTCTGGGGACTTGAGGAGTGAATTCATTGGCCTGAGAGTTGAGATCAGCTGGAGGCTGTCTATATCGTCCATCTCCTGCAAGTTGCATGATGGGAGGTTTTGTTGTCACCCCTACGACTCTCTCGAAACAATAGCTTTCCACTTCCTCCTCACTCATGTCATCCTCATGATCATTCTGATCCATTTCTGGGTCTGAACCCTTCCTGCTTCTCAGATTTCTCCTTGTGGACTTTTTTGTGTCCCTTTCCTTTTCCGGAGCTGCATCCACTGGTAGAAAACCACAGGGAAGAAGAAGATTTCTATGTAGTGTTCGGTGTGGACCACTGCCTCTCTCAGGCTTAACTACATAGACTGGTCCCTCATTGATTCTCTTCACCACAACATGGATTGTGTGCTCCCATCTGTCTGCCAGTTTATGCTTTCCGCGAATGTTGACATTTCGCACCAACACTCTGTCTCCTGTGACTAGTTCAGCTGCCCTGATTTTGGCATCAAATCTGGCTTTGTTTTGTTCTCCTCTCTTGCGACTATTGTCAGCAGCCACTGCGTAGCTTTCCTGCAGACGCTGGCGCAGTTGGTTTACATACTCTGAGTGAGTAGTACAAGATCCTGCAGCAGGGCTGGTTCCCAGAACAAAGTCGACTGGCAACGTAGGCTGTCTTCCGAACATTAGTTCATACGGTGAGTAACCAGTAGTGTCATTTTGTGTGCAATTGTACGCATGTACAAGTGGCTTCACAAAATCTCTCCAATGATGTTTATCTTTCTCCTCCAGGGTTCCAAGCATACTCAAGAGTGTGCGATTGAATCGTTCAACAGGGTTCCCTTGAGGGTGATAAGGTGTTGTGCGCACCTTTTCCGCTCCAATGAGAAAACATAATTCCTTTATGGTGTGGGATTCAAAGTCTCTCCCTTGGTCGCTGTGGAGGCGGCTGGGGAAACCATAAGGGGCTATAAGGTTTTCCCACAGTGCCTTGGCAGTAGTCTTTGCCTTTTGGTCTCTGGTTGGTATCGCTATTGCGAATTTCGTGAAGTGATCTGTAATGACCAGGACGTTTCTTGTATCACGACTGTCAGGCTCTATTGACAGGAAGTCCATGCACAACAGTTCTAGTTCTTTTAGCGCGGATATAGTGGTTGGGGGGTAGTATGTTCTGCATAGGTGCTGCTTTTTGTGGGGTTGCCTTCCTCCTGAAGCACCTTTCACATGTTTGACATTTCTCTTCAATGGACTTTGCCATTTTAGGCCAATAAAATCTGGCACGTGCAAGGCTGAGGGCACGTTCAGCACCTAGATGGCCAACATCTTCATGTATGCCCTTTAAAGCACGGTCTCTAAACTGCTGGGGAATGACAAGCTGGTGAATTTCCTGACCCTGGTCAAGGCATTTCCTATATAGCACCCCATCTTTGAATAGAAGCTTGTTCCACTCTCTAAGAAGAAGTCTGACCTCAGGCGGCTCACAGCTCGAATGTTTGAAGTTTGGCTTATGTGCTGCTTCAAGAAAAGAAATGACCTTGTTGAGAATTGGATCTTCCCTCTGAAATCTGTACCAGTCTTCTTTTTTCCTGCCAGGTATGGTGTCTTGTCCAGGATTGGCGAAACAGTCTGGTATAACTGAGGCATCCAGGGCCAAGGATTCAGCCAGACAGGGAAACTCAGACTCATCCAGACTTGAATGTATACAGTGACGCTGACAGAGAGCAGAGACCACCTCGCTGGAAACCACTTCAGCTTCCTCATTCAAGATGCGTTGTTTGAAACCTTCATTTCTTTCTCGTTCTCTAAGAAAAGCATCATCCTCTTGTGGTGGACCATGAGGTCGTCTGGACAAACCGTCGGCGTCTGCGTTTGCAAGGCCTGCTCGATATTTTATGCTGAAGTTGTAAGTTGACAAAGCCGCTAACCAGCGGTGTCCTGCAGCATCCAATTTGGCAGAAGTGAGAACGTAAGTGAGCGGGTTATTGTCAGTAAGAACCACAAACTCTGAACCATAGAGATAGTCATTGAACTTCTCGCAGACTGCCCACTTCACTGCCAAGTATTCCAACTTGTGTGTTGGGTAGTTTCACTCTTGGATAGCCCACGGCTAGCATAAGCTATCACCTTAAGCTTCCCGACTTTTGAATTGAATTGGAAAACTTTATTGAACAACGTTAAACAAGTGTTCAAAAGGATTAAAACACAATAAAGCCAAAAGGCTTGTTTCCTGTGTGTCCTGTGAGATGTTAGACAAACATAGAATTAAAACAAGGAAGACAACACACAGCACATGGAATGACACCTAGGACACATAGACTACCACATTGAAGAAACAAGACGAAAATAGATAAGAACAAGGGGATTAAGGTCCCGAACAAAAACAACAAAACATTTGACAGACATACAAACAAACAATAGCCTACATAATTTCTTGTGCTTCACTGCTCTTTTGATTTAATTTATCGATTGGCCTAACCATTTTTTTTATGAGGACTTAAAAAGAAGTAAGGAGGAAACGTAAAGTTTTTAAAAGGATTAAAGGAAAGCCATTCACAAGACAGCTGCTGAGTAAAGAAGAGAAAACCTTTTCCCATACAGCTTCTTTAAAACGGCAGAGCCTGTAGTCAGTGGAGCTCCCCCTGGTTGGAAATAATTGTGTTGTGACTTTGAAGAAGTAGTTTACTAAATACTTTGGGTGCCAGATCGTTTTTATTTTATACACTAAACACAGCTTAAGAGTGAGAAAACTCTCTCCTCCACTTTGAGGCACCTGAGGCTGGGAGAGATGTGCGTCAGAATGGAGGTGTGTTCTGGATGAAGTTTATGTACTACCTCTAATCAAATTTGTTTTGACATGTCTGTAGCTTTACTTTGAGGCCTTTAGAGGTGCCAGTGTACCAAGATGTACAGGCATAGTCAAAGTGGCATTGTACAAGGGCATCAGCTAAGGTTTTTAGGGTGTAGTTATCCAATAGGCTAGAAATTCTTGCCAGGAACTTAGTCCTTTGGCTCACCTTTGAGATGACTCTTCGGGCCATAAACTCCCCTGTTAATTTGTTGTCTAAGATACAGCCTAGGTAGGTGACCATTTCCCTGGCTGTGATTATAAAATTACCTAGTCTGACCCTAAAATCTTGTGACTTTCTTAGTTTGTAACTGGGACCCGAAAAAAAATTGATTCTGTTTTGCCAAGATGAAGAGACAGTTTTATTATCTACCAGCCATTCAACTAGTGTTTGACAAGTTCAATACTAAAGCAGCCTTTCCACCTCTGATTTCTCTTTATGAGAGACTAGTATGGCCGAATCATCAGCAAATAGATACAGGTGGCAATCTATGGCTGACGGCATGTCATTCACATATATAATAATAAAAATAACAGACTTAAAATGCCTCCCCTGGGGAACTCCACATGTAAAACTAAGAGGTGAGGACAAGGTCCCTTCTACATCCACCACCTGTTCTCTACCCACCAAATATGACCTCACCCACTGGAGAGATGTATCAGAAAAGCCAAGGGCTTTTAGTTTGTTCAAAAGGATGTCGTACTGGACTGTGTCAAACGCCTTTTGAAGGTCTATTAACACCATGCCACAAACATTCCCCTTATCCACCTCTTTCCTAATAAAATCTGTAAGATAAAGCAGACAGGTGTCGGTGGAATGGGCTTTTCTAAAACCTGATTGAAAGTCAAATAAGATATTCTGCTCTGCTAAATAACTGTCAATTTGCTCATAAATTATCCTTTCAACTATTTTTGAAATTGTGCACAATATAGATATGGGGCGAAAATTGCCAGGGTCAGATTTGCACCCCTTTTTATATAAGGGGATCACTCTTGCCACCTTAAGCTTGTGCGGGAAATGATTACTAGTAATTGATAAATTTATTAGGTAGGTTATGACAGGAGTGATAATTTCAGCAGCATCCCTAAGAAATTTGGCAGGGATGCTGTCGAAACCAGTGGCCTTAGAAGAACCCAGTCCTTTGAGTTTTTTTAATACCAACTCCTCTGTCACTTGTTTAAAATAAAAAGTGTCGGGTTGTATCTCCCTTTTTTTCATAAAACTTTTGCACCTTATGTGGATCACTAAAAACACCAGAGGTAGAGGGAAGCTTCTTCACCAGGTTACTTGCTATTGTTGTGAAGAACCTATTAAAGGTATTCGCCACCATTTTTTTATCATGTGATATCGACCCATTAATGTCAAGGCCGATTTTACTTTGTTTTTGCTTAGGGTTTTCTTTCGTCCCCAAAGGCCTAAGGGTTTCCCACAATTTCTTTGAATCCTTTTTATGCTCCTCAATTTTGGACCTAAAGTAACCCTTTTTTGCCTCATCTACCATTCGCTGTACCTTATTCCTAAGAGCTTTATACTCTTTAAAAAGAGCAGGCAGTTTGGTTTTTTTGTACTCACTTAGGATTTTATCTCTCAAGTGGATTTTGTCCACAATATCATTATTTATCCAGGGCTGAGATCTCTGCTTTACCCTGGTCTCTCTTAAAGGAGCTATCTTATCAAGTACAGCCAAAAAAGTATGTTTGGAAAACGACCCCATGCTAAGTCCACATCACATATATTTGTAATTTCCATCCAGTTTATTTATTTAGCATGTCCTGGAAGTTTATAGGATCATACATTTTTAGGCTTCTGCTCTTCAGGGCTCTGTGACAGTTTATTGATACCCTCTTTACCTTCCTAGTTACAGTAGGTTAAAAAATGGTCACTAATTCCATACACAATGACTCCATTCTGTGTGATTTTACAAGTGTCGGACACCATGATATGGTCAATAGCAGTTTGGCTACGTTCAGTTATTCTGGTTGGAACACTTATTAACTGGGTTAATCCATACATTTTTAAAAAGTCACAAAATCCATTGTACAGTGGACCTACGGTGTTAAGTACATCAATATTATTATCTGCCATGAGGATAACTTCCTGGTTTAAAAAATCACGACAACCTGCACATACAAGTTCCAAAGTTTGGATAAAATCATTCTGGTGAGGAGGTCTATAAACAACTCCAAACAATATTGGTTTGCTTTTAGGGAGTAAAATATCAATCCACACAGCTTCAAGGTTTACATTGTCCAGGTCCTGTCTTAATTTAAAATAAATATCCGACCTCACGTACATAAATACACCGCCCCCCTGTCTATTTCTGTCTTTCCTAATAATAACAAAGTTCTCAATTTCAACTTCGGGGTCGGTGATATGAGAATCTAACCAAGTCTCTGAGAAACACAAAATGCTTGCATTAATTTTCATGGCCAGCTCACGTACCTCCGTGATCTTTGGTAGTAAGCTGCGTATGTTTAAATGAAAACAATGCAAGCCCTTCGATGCAAATAAGGATGTCTGCTCATCAATGAAGTCCAAGGTGTTGCTTCTTCCCGAGGCAGCCCAGCGCAGTGAACTGCCGCGTGTGTCGGCCTCCTCGCTTTCCCCGGGACGCCGCATCGCCCGTGACTCCATCTGCGCTTGACCTCCATGCGTCGAAGCCCCGGCCGACCGTGGCAGCCCAGTCCCCGTCACCTCCAGGGCCAGGTGTCCGCAGGCTACCGCAGGTGTAGGTGGTGGGGATCCCGGGTGTATGCAAGTGCTGGGGATTCCAGCCTCACACTCGGCATCACGCCGTAGTCCACTCCGCGTCCGCCTCGGTGCCTGGAAAACGTTCGTTCCCACGTCCACAGCTCCGCCAGCACCAAGCACCTCCCGCTGTGTCTGCCCCAGCTGCCCGTGACAGACAGCCGCCTCGTAGACTCCCACGTCCACAACTGGAGCAAGTTGCTGGTAGCTGATTGCTTCCTCATTTGATGACTTAGTGGGGAAGCCGGCAAGCGTCGCGTCTCTCCTGGAAGCAGGCTCAGGACCTGGGCATTGATGTATATCCCCGGATAACAATAAACAGAGTGAGATTATCAAACTGTTGTTGTTTTGGCGTTTTCTCACGGAACATGTTTTACGCTTTAGTCCGATGTGAGGAGGCTTTGCCCAAACGCAAGTATGGATTACGCCTCGACCAAAACCGAAATGTTTGGAGCCCATGTTTAAACCGATCTGAAATTCGACTCCTTGGCATTGGGAGGAATTGTTTTTCCTGTTCGGATAAACCACCGGGCTTCCAGTTGGATTTCCACAGAGACTAGATAGTAAAACATACGCAAGGAGAGCAGCCAGCGCACCTGCCTCACCTGCCGACGCCATCTTGTCACCCATCCCTATCAAACCTTTGGTTGATAGGGATGGGTGACAAAGAGCAGCACCAAGACCCTCTCCGCTAGCATCGGTGTGCAATACATAGGAGAGCTTGGGGTCTGCGAATGCAAGGATTGGGGAGGATGTTAACCTCTCAATAAGGGTTTTAAAGGCAAGGTTGCATTCAGTGTTCCACTCATCACCAAAAGATACCCGAGAGTTCACAGGGCCCTGGGGACAGGGTCTTTTGTATATCTTTCCTCTTTTACGAGGATGATGGTATCCAGCTTTAAGAGCATTTAAGGGCTTGGCTATCTTGGAGTAACCTTCAACGAAGCGCCGGTAATAGCCTGCAAAGCCCAAAAACTTTTCAAGTTCTTCTCTAGTTGTAGGACAAGGCCAGGTTTTCAAAGCTGAGATCTTATCTGGATCAGTGTGGACACCCTGAGCATCCACAACATGGCCAAGATACTTCACTGAGGACTTGAAGACACTTCTCAGGTGATAACTTGAGACCATAGTCTTTGACCCGGCATGAGCCGGGTCTCATGCTCTTCAAGAGTCTCAGAGAAGACTATAAGATCATCCAAGAACACAAGCACTTCGTTCATGTGTAAGTCCCCAACGCACTTTTCCATCAGGCGTTGAAAAGTAGAGGGAGCATTTGTTATGCCTTGGGGCATTCTGTTGAACTCCCAGAAGCCTAGGGGACATATGAACGCAGTCTTGTACTTGTCTTCTTCTGCCATTTCGACCTGGTAGTAACCAGATTTTAGGTCCATCACAGAGAACCATTTTGCACCACTAAGCGCTGAGAATGTCTCCTCGATGTTAGGTAGAGCATAAGCATCTTTAATGGTACGTGTATTTAGTTTTCTGTAGTCAACACAGAGTCTTATCTTTCCATTTTTCTTCTTGACTAAGACAATCGGAGAAGCAAAAGGACTTTCAGATTCTCTGATTATACCAGCTTCAAAAAGCTCTCTCAAGTGTTGTTTGGCAGCTTCTCTGTCACTTGGGTGTATAGGTCTGGGTCTTTCTTTGAAAGGGGTTTTGTCACTTAGTCTTATATGGTGCTTAACTGCATAAGTGTGACCATTAGACATTTCATCAGTAGCAAACACATCTATGATGGAGTTAAGCTTATCTGTGATTCGTGTTTTCCATTCATCTCCAATAAGTGGGTTCTCAAGGTCAAAATGTAGTTTCTCCTTGACTTTCTCAGTTGTAGGCTCACAACGAGGGGAAGAAGGTTGATCAGAGTTAAGCGGCATGACACAAGCTGCGGCAGAGATTACGCCGATAACATGCCCTGGCTGCAAGGTGACATTCTGGTCTGTCATGTTTCTGATGAAGACAGGAATCTTTCTGGCAGCTTTGCAGGAAATGTTCAAAAGAGCACATTCAAGCATTAAACCACCAGGCAGTGAGGAAGACTCAGGGGGCTCAAGGACAAAAGAGGTGTCGGGATTTGTCTTGCCTACTCTTACATTCCCGAAGATCTGAACTCTCTGTTTGGGAGGGATGGAGACAGGGCTTTTCCCATGCAATATAACACGACAAGGTTTGCTTTCACTCCTGTTGCTGTGGCCTACATGCTGGAGGAGTAGTGCATAGTTGTCTGACCTCTTTAAGAACTTGAGTCCTTTGTGCTCTACAGCATGCTGGTATGGCTGTATTAAAACATTTGTGCCAACTAACACAGGTGTTTGACTGTTAAAGAGGCATTCAGGAACAATCAGGGCTAAGGCTCTTAACTCCTCTTTGGTTCCAGTGACAGTATCAGGAAAAGTAAGACTAACTTCAATATAGCCGAGGTAAGGTACAGTTTGCCCTACAGCGCCTTCAATTTCAAGCAGACTCTGAATGGGTTGTATGGGCAAGGATGACAGATATGAGGCATGGAATGTTTCAGAGATGGTCGTGACCTGTGACCCTGTGTCTAAGATGGACTCACACTGTACACCTTCGATTAAAACTGTTGCAGCATAGCGCGGACCAATAAGACCATTAGGTAAGTTAGAGTTGCTTTGCTGTCTGAATCTTGGGGAGTTGGGTTTCTTACGACCCTTATGTTCATTATTCCTGGGATCGTCAATCTTTGTATTATCAGCTCCAGTTGTCCCACAGCAGAGCTGCTAGAATTTTAAAGCCTGCTGGGGATCTTCCTGTTTTGATTGATATTTCTCACGTCTGACTCTGAGTTCAGAGTTCTTTTTGCAGACAAGAGCCGGGTTTGGTTCATTATCACAGTTAACCGCTATGTGACCGTCCTGGCCACATTTGAAGCAGAACCATGGCTTTGGATAGCTAGAGGCCTTTGCAGCACTGAGGCTGGGGGTTCACTGAGCTTGCAATAAGACAGTCATAGCTTTTTCTCTAATGGGCTGGCTGTTGGTCGGTTTTCTTGATTCCCATTTAGGCTTCTGTATCAGTATCTGCTTGCTACTTGTATTCTTGACTCTCAGCAACCTCTTTCTCAACTTTGTATTGTCTGTTTCTTTTGAATAGCAACATCGGAATCAGGATCATAGCTTGGCACGTCAAAGACTGAGTGCATGTGTGAAACAGCTTTTGCATTTCCTAAGTGTTTTTTTCATTCTTTCGAGTTTTGAGAAGCGTCGATTCCTCTGCCCCGGAACGACAGCAGAAGAGACAACTCAGAAAAGGATGGTGGGCTACTCTTTTCATGCTCAAGCTGAAGACCTTACATCAATCTTTCTCGGTGCCAAGCAACCTCTGCAGAACTGTCGAAGTAGATGTTTGTCTGAATCTTTGGCATTAACTCCCCCTCTCAGAATGGCCTTGGTGAGAGAAACATTAAGCCTGTTCCCAGAACATGCGGGTTTATCCTCCAGTGTCTGATTGGAGCTCAGAAGGACCAAAAAGCCTTCCTCGCATCTTCTACACTCCAAAAAGCAGCTTCAGCTGATCAAGATATGACGGAGTGGAACCTAGCCAAGGCGGCTTAACAATTTCATAGCAGGGCTACTAGACTCTCCAATATTCCCCTTAAGCTTTTGATTTTCAGAGACTGAGACGTCACCAAGGAGAAGCTCAACTTGTGTATGCCAGGCTTCATAATCGACTTCACCATTTGGTTTAGGAGACTTGCCGGAGAATGTCCGTATTCTGCTCTGACTGTAGCTGGGTGGCTGTGGCTCACTGCGCATTATGTGTTCAACCACTACTTTTTGAATGTGTGGAGGGTTAAACATTGTCGCATCAAGGACGTGGAGGTAATGGATCCTATTGATGGGTAGTACGCCAGTGTAGAGATACTAGTGTCTGGAGTCTCCCTGAATTTTCATGTTGATTCTATCTGATGGTCTGCATCATATGAGCTTGTGGTTTTAGGTGGTGTGCAGGGGACCCATGGTTCCATACTGACTATCGTTAGTCTGGGGTTCAGTTGAACAGGAGTCTAGGCTTCTGTTTGACTGCTTGGAGCGGCACAATGTGCCTCATTTGTCTGGCAGACTTGTTGTTCTTGACCTGA
>OLKM01005812.1:0-15866 GCA_900291075.1 Melanogrammus aeglefinus | reverse complement strand
CAGGACTCACAAACTGGCTTCATTATAATGCCAATAAAGTGCTCACCAACATGTCGAGATGCTTCAATATTATTAATATCATAACTTATAGTATATATATTACACACGTGTATGTAACCAGTTATACAACACACACACACACAGTATATATCCAAACAATTCTTTTCACGGAAAACCTATTCATTCGTATCTGCGGACACCTAATTTAAAAAATAATATTGTGAATTCCCGATATATTAATGGCAGGCCTGCTCTGTAGCAAACCGCAACGGAAAAAGAAGCTGCTTCATCTATCCATTTTAGAAAATGGGTTGAAATTTTGATGCGTATTTGCACACGAAAAATTGACATATTACTGTCAGATCACAAATGAATAGATTTAAATGAGTGACTGACAGTATAGATTAAATGACGTGACGTGTCGGGTATTCCGTAAGACTGGGTGACTATATGCATTATCATCTGATGCAATGTATTTGAAGCAATTCAATATCAGCTTATTAGCCTACCAAATCTAGGTCCTCTTCAATGGTTTATATCCAACCTCCTTTTTTTTCTCACTTCCATTGAAGGACGGTGAACAGTAATTATTATTGGAGGAATAAAAAATAATTATCAATAATTAATTCAAAATGTCACTTGAATCAGGAAGGTAACATCTTCGTGGTGCTTGGTTCCCTTGGTGGTCACAGATACCGGACCCTATAGTCTCCATTGCGCCTACGTTTATACATAACAGCATATCAAATATAATTCCACCACCATGTCGGACTGCTTTATCTATCCTATACAGACAGAAAAACCACATCTCAACACTGCATAACCGATTTTATTTTGAATGTAAGTGAAATAACAGATGTCTGGGAACCATTTTGTTTTCTCACATGGTTGTTTTGGGTGGAGACTCCTCTGTGACGTGCTTGTGTCTCTTCAGATGACCAGATTGACTAAATGTTTTCCCACACTGTTGACAAGTGGTATGGTTTTTCTCCCGTGTGAACCGCTGGTGACTCTTCAATGAACCAGATTGACCAAATGTTTTCCCACACTGTTGACAGTGTATGGTTCTCCCCGTGGGATGAGTTGTGACTCTTGTAGATGACCAGGTTCAGTAAAGTTTCCCACACTGTTGACATGGTATGGTTCTCTCTCCGTGTGGATGCGCTGGTGACCCTTCAGATGACCAGAATGACTAAAATGTTCCCACACTTTGACAGTGCGTATGGTTCTCTCCCGTGGTGGATGCGCTGGTGTACCTTCAAGACTACCAGGAGCGACTAAAGTTGTTACTGCACTTCTCACAATTGTGCGTCGGCTCCTCTCCGCTGGAATCTGGCTTTGTGCTTTGGACCGGTTCCCGGGGAGGCTTCGATTGGTTCTGATATAGGAGGCTGCGAAGTTGGAGAGACCAGCCCCACCTTGATTTCTCCACTCTTCAGAGTCGGCGTACAGGTCGCCATGGTCCTCTTCATGTGTCTGTGGAGGAAAGATCTGAACGTATAGGAGAAAGACACTCGGACAGGGGAAGCCTGTGCTGTGTCAGCTGGGATTCCCTCCTAGAGAAAGAGAGTCATATATATTATTTTGAGAGTCTGGCGATAGCTGCTTTAAGCAGCCTCACCTGGCCATAGTCAGGTGGTTTAGGCTTTGGGGCTTGATAAGGCTGCACAGCCTAATCAGCCTAAATCAAAGCAAACTCTGAATTGTATACTGTTTAAGTTTTTAAACCCCCATGGTACTGTATAGTTTGCATTTAGACCTTTTTCCAAGTCAGAATATTTTTCTGTTATGTTTTCATCTTTTGTTTATTATATTTAAATTTATGTTAACAATTTACAATTTCCTGTCTAATATCTTAACTGCTTTGTTGATGTAAATATTTATTGTCTAAGCTCTTTGAAATTAATACACTTGAGCCCTTCTTATGGAGAACACACACACACACACACACACACAACACACACACACACACACACACACACAACACACACACACACACAACAACACACACACACACACAGTTACAAGTCTAAGCGTGCAACAACAAGGTGTTATTGTAGGAAAGCAGTGGGTGGGTATCAGAGCTAACCCATCGAGAGACCTCCCTCCTGGACTGCCAGAGCCCCTCTTACTCCTCCTCCGGGGGGTCGGTCTGTGGAATGAAGAAGGAGTGGTCCCTCCAGAGACTCCTGGTCATCTCCAGCCCCGCCCCTGAGAGACTCTGACAGACAGAACCTCTAGTTAGAGGACTTCCCCTGCCTTATTAATGTGTAGGACACACACCGCTTGCCTATAGCAACAATACGTCTAAGGTTATACATCGTGCTGCTGTCATTAACCACCTTAATTCATGAGGGCTGCCTTGTGACACGGACATTGAAACAGGTCTTCATACCATATAGCAGACAGGACATGGTAAGGCTGCTGAAGGTGATGTGTGCTGTTTTATACCTGTACAGAAACTGCATCTGAACGTACTGTGTTGTAGAGGACCCCTGTCTGACTGTTGTGGCTTTCCACACTCGATCAGCCTGCTTGACATAACTGGCTTTAGGTTAGGATGTAAACCTGCTAAACATTACCAACTGACGATATAATTAGGGAAGTGACCTATTAACTATAACCAACAGACCATATGAAAGGATGTACTATATAACTATGACTAACTGACTAAAAGGTAGTTTAGAAGCTATTAACAACCGAGGCAGTATAAAACTTATTACTACTAACTCAATTATAAGGTATAATTTAACTTTCTGACTTACGATAAATTAACATGTACCTAATTGACTACTTACGACGGAAGTATCCTTCCGTCAGTAAGGAGATGTATCCTACTCATATATACTGACTAAATGGGTAAAGTAACACTGCATACTTTACTAATGAGGTACAACCTATTATTAAATACGTTTATAACAGGTTTTCCTTTTTTCAGATGCAATAAAATCCTTTTAAATCAGTAAAACCCCTTTTTGTTGCTATATATCTTTGGTCAAAATGATTTAGTTAGTATAAGCAGACTAATGTATCTTCAGGGCTTTGAAAGGGACAGATGTTCAACTGCACATCACCCCTTCCAGAAATGTCTCTGTAAATGTCTTTGTACCGGTCAATCCAGAGGTCCAGAGCTGCTCTTCATCAGAGTCTCTGAGGAAGTCCTCTGGAAAGTCTCCTTCAGTGAGCAGAGACTCAACCTGGCCGGGCTCTCACATCCACATGCAGGCTGAGCCACAAATGACAGCCCGGATAGACACAGACATACACACACACACACACACACACAAACATACACACAAACACACACAGAAACAGACACACACAAATGTACACATGCAGACACAAAAGAAGCAGTGATGTGTACAGCAAGCACCACCTGTGTCTGTAGGTATAGCAATGTACCAAGTAAAATAGTATTAATTATGAAAATCGTGGTTTACCAAGAGACGCCATAACCAAATGGTTTTCCTTGATCTTAAGGACGTAAAGTCCCGCCCAGGTCGAAGTGGCGTCGATTTAGAGCCGGGAGGAACCACCCAACGGCTATTAGCCTTAGCATTAGCATGCTAGGGGGGATTAGCTCGGCCCCGTTCATCAATAACCACGTCTTATTCCGTCTCCCGACACATTCACTCGGTTCATCATGCATCAAACAGTCTGCCAACCCACACCCGGCCCCCAGACACCCAAACAGTTATGACACTAAACCATAACCCCACACCGTACGGGACTTATAGCTACAAGCCTATTTATTTGGCGCTCATCTCTATCGCGCCCGCACAATCTTAAACACCGGCTCGTCCATAATACAGAACACACACCCTTAGCCAAGGTCAACTTCAACGTTCCCTATTAATGTAACAGGGCAAAGTCTACGCTCTACTAAAAACAATCGCTAGTGTTGTTTACATACTGTTGGAAAATATAAACAGTTAAGGTTTACATTAAGGATGCGCTCTCCTTTAGCGTAGCTACATTATTAGCAATACTTCTGTACTGCTTCGGCGCTAACAGTGGTGTCAGTTACGATACCAGCCACCTGTAAAGCTAAGAGGCGCCCTCTGCTGGTGAATACGAGTTCGTCCACCAATAATGTAAACCCTTTCAAAATACCTTGTGATAAGACAGAACCTGTGTTTAGCTTGTTGACTTTGGCATAAATATCGTGGTCTACTTTTTTGTATTAAAGTTAATATTCTTATTTCAGTGGTTCATTTGAGTTATTAAAAGGCATAATTCTAAAGAGTGCAATAAAAAAAAAATCCTGTTGCCTGCGACGACGAATCAACATCAGGTGCCACCTCTGGCCGTGGAACCCGACCGGCCTTTGTGACATCACCGCCTCTATATAAGACCCCACTGCTCAGTCCAGTCAGAGAGCGATGACAGAGGTAGGATATCAATAACCAGCGAGCAGAGACCCACAATGGTGAGGATGAGACGAAATCAAGGACAGGGAGGCGGACAGACCCCTGGTGGGACATCGCCATGCCCCGGAGAAACAGCGGTCCGCGACACAGGTGAGGACGGAGAGGACACGCCAACCGCACACCCACACATTGTAGTCGCAGACGCACATTTGGATTCTGTAAAAACTTGTGGTTGTACATGATTATATTAAGATAGGGTCAAACTGACTTTCTCTTAAAAGAAGTGCAGCAAGAATTACACACAAAACACACAAACATGCACCTCACCAACACATCACACACAACAAACCACACACACAACACACAACAACACACACACACACCACACGATTGAACACATTTAATATCAGTGCTTTATATATAATATATAGTATTATATATGATACTGTATATATATATATATGATATATAAATATGCATACTGTATACATGTTTTTCTTGAACTTTTTATATTGGAAAAAACATCAAAATTGTTGATTTATGATTCAGCATATTTTTGCCATTTTCAAAAGAATGTATACCCAAACATTCCGTCCCCGTGACAACGTCACCGCGGCGCCTCTGGCCAGCGGAACACTGTGGCCCTCTGACATCACAAGGCCATGCCCGTCTACATAAGATAATAATCATAATAACCTTTATTTATGCAGTGCTTTTCTACACAGAGCTACAAAGTGCTTTACAGATTAAAAAGAAAGAAAGCGAAAAACCAAACATAAAATATATGTCTAAGAACAATTGTTATCACAGGTCTTTTTTTTTTATTTTTTACAAATATCAAACAAAAATAATACAATCAATGGAAAGTTAGTACCAGGCAAAACATAAAAAATTGTTTTTGCTGGTACTGTTAAGGTTTAGGGTACAGGTGAGTCTTAAGGAGGGACTTAAAAGATGTCACCGAATCACCTAACCTTATTTGTTCAGGCAATGCATTCCAAAGCTTTGGGGCGAACACAGAAAAAGACCCGTCCCCTTTAGCAGCTAGCAGGGACTCAGGAATAGTGAGTAAAATATAAGTCAGCGCTGCTCAGTGGCGTGCTCAGTGGTGATCAGAGAGTGGAGCGATGAGCGTTACCTGGGGCCGGTTGCACCAACTGGGCGTAAGCCTGGTCTTAACTACGCATGTGGTCGTAACTTGGCGTTTCTAAGTCGCGACCTAACGTTACGCCGTTGCACCAACTGGGCTTAGCGTTCTTTTCACTAAGACCAGGGGCGTAAATCTACGCCTGGTCAGGGGGAGGCGTAGAGTTGAAATTCGGTCTTTTTCAATATCAATTACATTTCCTCCATCCAGCGCTACCATGGCAACGTTTAATATACATAGGCTGTACAACGAGCGGGCATTTAGACGGGAAAGAGTAGGCCTAATTAGGGCAGAAGCAATCCTTTGGACATTTATATTGACGAGGAGCTTATTGAGAGGTTTTTATTCTGTAGGAGAGATCTGTTTGAATTAATAGAAGAACTGTCACCGGGATTTACAGTTTGTGTCGGACCGCCAATTGCAGCGCTCACCCAGCATGTTTACAACTGCTTATTCGCGCTATTTTACATTGGACTGCTGGCAGTCAGTGTGTTCTTGTTGTTGTCACTGTACAACTCAATTAATTTTCTTATTTCAATGTCAGTAAAATTGCCTTTCCTCTTGCGGTTTTTCCTCGATCATATCGGATGTTAAGTAAAATAGTATAAATGGCCGTTGGCACGAGGTATCCTAGCAACGCGGTGATATGCGCATTCCATGGAACATTCACATGGCCGCGCATGGCTAAGACCGGGCATAGTTAAGACCAGGCGTAAGTCCCGTTGGTGCAACCGGCGTTAGTTCAATTCTAATGCCAGGTCTTAACTAAGACCTACTTAGCAGTTACGACCAGGCTTAGTTAAGACCAGTTGGTGCAACCGGCCCCTGGTGATCAGAGAGCGAGCACAGCGGCCAGTGAGCCAAGTTAGCAAAGAGCGAGGGAACTATGGAGAGAGAGAGAGGGGGCGAGGAAACCTTAACGGTTGGTGATTTCTTCCTCCGACAGGAGAAAAAAGGGCCTCCCCAATCCGGACTCTCCTCCTCTCCCTCACCGGACCTTCCCCGCCCCCCGTCCGGTCTCCACCTCGTTGCAAAGGAAAGAACATCTGAGACAGGTGAGGAAGGAGAGGACACCAACAACGGAGCGACTGAGACGTCTTTTTTGTTTCCTGTCGTGGGCTCCTCAGTGTCGGTTTGTGTTTGACCCGATGAGTTCCCGATGTCGTGTGTCCTAGACGGTGATCAGATGGATGGAGACATTGAGGAGGAGAGAATGACTCGGAGTTGGTCGCAGAGTGCGAGCTGTCAGGGCTGAAAAGCGGCGCGCAGACCAGCCCTGACCAAGGCAAGACCACCCCGGACCAAGGCAAGACCCCCCCGGACCAAGGGCAAGACCCCCCTGGACCAAGGCAAGACCCCCCTGGACCAAGGCAAGACCCCCCGGGACCAAGGCCAGACCGCCAATGAACCTGGTGAGCTCATTACACTGTTGGTGTTTACATGCTTGGGTTGTTCTGTGTGTGTGTGTGTGTTGTGTGTGTGTGTGTGTGTGTGTGTGTGTGTGTGTGTGTGTGTGGTGTGTGTGTGTTGTGTGTGTGTGTGTGTGTTGTGGTGTGTATGTTACACGTCAAGAATAATCCACAAAACATTTGACTGACCGATTCTCACACTCACCGTCACTAAAAACAGAACCCATAGCAGCAACAAACACACAACAGCCACTAATGGTCATCACTGAACACAAGTTTTGTCGTTTCATTTTCTGACAGAACCTTAACACCAAGGGAGAAGACTCAAGCCCTTTCGTGGCCTGGCTGCCTCCGACCGCAGACCGGCCCCCCAGGAAGGGCCCTTAGCCCAGGTCATGGGGAGAGGGCGTGAGGGGTCTGGGTGAAGGGCGTCAGGGAAGATGAGGGTTGAAAACAGCAAAAATGGACCCAAGGCCAGACCTCCCAGGACCTAAAACCAGCTCCCCAAATGTACCTGGTGAGATGGCTGTATTGTTGTCTTTTGACCCGCTTCTGTCTACCTGCTTGTATGTGTGTGTTTTTACCTTGCTTGTTGTGTGTGTGTGTACTTGTGCTTGTGTGTGGTGTGTGTGTATCTGCTTGTGTGTGTGTTTACCCGCTTGTGTGTGTGTGTCTACCTGCTTGTGTGTGTGTGTTTACCTTGCTTGTGTTTGTGTGTGTTTACCCTACTTGTGTGTGTGTGTGTTCTAGCTGCTTGTGTGTGTGTGTTTTACTTGCTTGTGTGTGTGTGTGTCTACCTGCTTGTGCGTGTTTACCAGACAGGCCCCCAGTAAGGCCATGGCCCAGGTCATGGGGAACCTGAGGTTCCGGTGAAGGGCCTCAAAAGGCAGAGGGTTGAACCAGGAACCACCTCCCGGCTTGAAGAGGAGAGGCCTTTGGGCCGTCCTTCAGGCCTGAACCCCTTCCCCTGGCCAGACCGCCCTGGACCCAGGCCAGACCGCCCCGGACCCAGGCCAGACCGCCCCGGACCAAGGCCGGACCGCCCCGGACCAAGGCCAGACCGCCCCGGACCAAGGCCAGACCGCCTCGGACCAAGGCCAGACCGCCCGGACCAAGGCCAGACCGCCCCGGACCCAGGTCAGACCCCCCCGGACCAAGCGCCAGACCGCCCCGGACCAAGGCCAGACCGCCCGGACCAAGACCAGGACCGCCCCGGACCCAGGCCAGACCGCCCGGACCAAGGCCAGACTGCGCCCGGGACCCAGGCCAGACCGCCCCGGACCCAGGCCAGACCGCTCGGACCAAGGCCAGGACCACCCCGGACCCAGGTCATGACCGCCCTGGACCCAAGGCCAGACCGCCCCGGACCCAGGCCAGACCGCCCCGGACCAAGGCCAGACCACCCCGGACCCAGGTCATACCGCCCCGGACCAAGGCCAGACCATCCCGGACAAAGGCCAGACCGCCCCGGACCAAGGCCAGACCGCCCCGGACCAAGGCCAGACAGCCCCGGACCAAGGCCAGACCGCCCCGGACCCAGGTCAGACCACCCCGGACCGAGGCCAGACCGCCTCGGACCAAGGCCAGACCACCCCGGACCCAGGTCATACCGCCCCGGACCAAGGCCAGACCACCCCGGACAAAGGCCAGACCGCCCCGGACCAAGGCCAGACCGCCCCGGACCAAGGCCAGACCGCCCCGGACCCTGCTTGTGTATGTGTTGACCTGTGTGTGTCTCTACCTGCTTGCATGTGTGTGTGTTGTGTGCGTGCGTGCGTGCGTGTGTGCTTGCGTGCGTGTGTGTGTGTGCGTGCGCGTGTGCGGTGGTTTGCATTTATCTTTTGAGTTGTTTATATGTCACCATGTTTCACGAAACATTGACTGAGCGACTCTCTCCACAATCTCTGACAGCAGACAGGGCCCCAAGAAAGGACCTGTCCCAGTCCTGGGTAAGGCCAGGGTCCGGGTGAGGGGATTAAGAAGGCAGAGGGGTTAAAACAGGCTACCACCGCCCTGCCGGACCAGGAGGAGGTGAAGCCTTTGGGCCGCCCTTTACGCCGGGAACCCCTTCAGGCGCGTTAAGATGGCCTGGGCCAAAACCAACCCCCGAACCCCCCTGAACAGCAGGATGTGGTGGTTGAGGCTGAGGAGGAAGGGGAGATAACAGCAGGCTGAGGGGAAGGGCCTCAGACTTCGGATCAACAAGTGGCTCAACCTTAGAATGAAGGACCTGTCAGCATTTGCTGCCCGTTTCCGCTGTGGGTCGTATGTGCGCTAAAAAAACAAGAGAAAGAAAAAAAAAATAGAATATAAAAACAAAAAAACTGCACAATAAAATGTTTTAACGGCATCATTAGTACAGACAAAGTATGCACGTCAAACATCTGATGGCAAGCCGACCAAAATCCACGTTGATTTGACGTCACACAGGAGAGTGAAAACCCCAGTGTTGTCTGAGGCCGCGGTGAATTTAAACAAAGTCTTGAAACATCTAATGGGACTCAACCAAGTCTCTCATCGATGTTGGCATCACACTTAGGTGTGTCATGCTTTGTTTAAATTCACCTACGCTAGGACAAAGCTGGGGTTTCACTCCAGTGGGATGCCACATCGATGTGGACCTGGGCGGGACTTATCCGATGTTTGACGTACATACTTTGTCTGGGCCAAGGTGAATTTAAACAAAGTATGTACGTCAAAAAACTGAAGTGCCCCGACCTGGTCGACATCGATGTGACATCACACAGGAGGGAAACCCCAGCTTTGTCTGAGCCCGGGTGAATTTAAACAAAGTAGTCAAACATCTGATGGGACCCAACCAAGTCCTCATCGGTGTTACATCACACTGAGGTGTTTAATGCTTTGTTTAAATTCCAGTGCGCTTGGACCAAGCTGCGGTTTCACTCCAGTTTGATGTCCCATCGATGTGGACTTGGTCGGGTCCCATCCGATGTTGGACGTACACACTTTATTTCAATTCACCTGGGCCCAAGTGCCAATTCATGTATATAAAATCAAATAAAAATGTTTGCCGAAATCTTTGTCCTCTCGGGCCTGTTTATAGATGTATATCTATACTAAATGCCCGACACACACTTTTTGACACACGCACAACAACAGCAAGGGTTGGAAGAAGAACCTGAAAGCCATACTGGAGTAAAAGTAGATATCTTCCAGAAAAGGGCCGTGGTAAAATTAAAAGGCACCCAATAGAATATGACTTGAGCAAAAGTCTTCAAGTATCTGATATTAATTGTACTTAAGTATCAAAGGTAATTTTCTGATATGTACTGAAGTATTGAAAGTAAAAGTACAAGTAAATACTTAAATCAACAAATGTTTTAGTCAGTCGGTTGGTCATTTCCTTGCTTTATTGGGCGTAATCCTAATTTAAATTAAGCTTCAACTTTGAAATTCGCCGAAGGGAAAACTCAGCACAATGAATCCCCTCCATAATGAAGACAAGAGGTTTAAATTAGGGGGGAGTTTATAAACATAATATCAGGGTCCAAGTTAGGCCAAAAACTCAAAACGTTCACTGTGCACTGTGAAACTTACGGCAAAGCAAGATCAAATATTGAACTGTCTGGCCAGGTGACAGGCGATCCAATTCAGGCCATAATGTGTGCCAGTATGATGTAGTAAATAGACCTCACCCTTTCCCAACAGTGACTGAAAGAGAAGTGGAGAGAAGTGAAGACACACTTGTCACTACACTGCGTCTCCCACCATTAAGGTGGAGTTCAGCTTTGGGTGGAGGTGTGTAAAGTGTGGAGGACAGGTGCAGTGAAGCACAGCCAGCAGAAGCCCTAATTAACCAGTGATGATCTTTGGTTAAGCGTTGATTATTTTACTTCATAAAGACTTCAACAGAATTGTCCCTGGTCTGTTCCCTGGAAGGTCTTTTAGTTTATTGTACAATCTTCTGGCACATTGCACATATTGTTATTTTTCCAACGTCATATTTTGCACATTCCTGCACAATTCTACAGCTGTATTCTTCATTTATTCTGCATATATTTTTTCTCATTGTAAATGTTTTAAATGTGTAAATCTATTTTCGTATCCATGCATATATATATATACAGTATATATACAGTATATATATAACAGTATTATATATATATTATACTAGTATATATATATTATATATATATATATATATATATATTATATATATATAGTATATACATATTATATATATATATATATATATAATATATATATATATATATATATAATATATATATATATATATATATATATATATATTATATATATATATACTACACATAGTATATATATATATATGTATATATATATATATATATAACACATACAGTATATATAAAAGCAAGCCTGTCACACCATTTACTCAAGTTGGTCAGTGCGCATGTGCCAGGCAGCCTGCAGCTCACACACACAAAGCACACGCGAACGCACACAAACACTGCAAGCACGCATACACGGAAACGTCCCGCCTCCTGGAGGCCCGTATGTGTACTCTGCGCTTGTCCCTTGTGGCTATGTGTGGGCATTACAAGTGGGTTTGTGGCTTGGTGCTGACCTCTTGTGGCTACAAGTGTAGTGTGGGCACTGCACTTGTTTTTGTGGCCTGGATTGTCTGGGTTTCTCAGACACCTGGCCTGCTTGTATCTCCAGAATTGATACGTGAATGAATGGCTCCTTGCATGGAGCGGACGCCTCCCTAGGCTCCAAGGACATATTTGGCCTGTTAGTATGAGTGTGTGAACGTATGTCACAGTTCAGAGGTTCGGACTGCCCAGCATCAGAGGGCCAGAGTCTAGGGTCATGGGGTCAAGCTCCCTCTGTCATGCGGGAGGTTGTCAGAGTCATTCGGTTCACCTGTGTTCCAAGTATTTAAGTTGTCTAGTTTATACCCTAGTTTGTCGGTACCTTGTTTGTTGTAGGTTTGTTTCTGTCTACCTGATTAAAGGAGGTAAAGCTTCTTTGCACCGACTGTTCTGAGTCTGATCTCGATGTTTGGGTTCACCTCCCAGCACAAGCTGTGAAACGATCACTGTTTTAAGACAGCCCCCCCAAATGCAAATATATTTTATGGCAAGTTTCCATCAGCGGATGCGGGTCGGTTCGGTGTGCAAAGGTGCGGCACGGTTAGCGTCTCCACCGCCAAAAGTGGGCTGGGTCCGGACTGAGCCGTGATGAGCCTTACTCATCTCAAGTACGCCACAAGGGTGCCACAAGTTCGAGCTACACACACCGTTCGTTGATTGGTCAACAGAATAGTCACTTCCGCAAACACATACCCGACAAGGTATTTCTGGACAACGGCGAAAGCTTAGCTTTTTGAAGAAAATTAAGGGCAAAAGTTTGCAGTCCTTCTTCGACGTTGTTGCTCTTTGTTTATTTGTCGTGTTTTTCTTTTTCCTTGGATTTATCAGCAGGCTACACCGTGTCGGGCTGCTATGAGGTCATGATCAGTGGCGTCGGGGAAGCCCTGCAGATCACGCGGTGCAGGGGGCCCCAGTGTTAGGGGCCCCACACTGCGCCCAGTGCCCACTTATTTATTTGCAAAACTTTTTTTCCTCATCACAGAAATATTTTTTTCTATTTTTTTTTTGTTTTATAAAAATCTAAGTTACAAACTGAAAATAATGTAAAACTATTTCGCCACCTCTAACGTTAGTCTCTAACAAGACTGCAAGCAGGCAAGAGGCTGAGCAGCCCGTTGCTAAGCACCAGTCATTTGCTTTCTTGCGATAGGCTATCAGTATCATCACTTAGTTTGTATTTTACATCTATAATATAGACATTATGGGCTTCATGCACAGAAAAGCCTTGCCAGGCTGTCCTGATTAGTCAAAATTCTCCCCCTTGTTTTGTTATAGGCCTATTCTTTTATTATGATGTATGAACAATGTTGCAATGTGAATTAATAAGGAACTGAATTAGTAGGCTAGCGAGACAATGTTTAGGCATGTTAAAGCCTATTGACTGCCTGTCCCGATATAGCTTTAAGCCCAGCCTCAATTATTTATTTTCTTTTATGTACATGCGATATTTTGCGATATTTTCTGTTTGTGCGATGTTCTGAATAAATTTAGGAAAAATATGTTTGTTCTGTAATGTCTGTATTGGTTGCACTGGTAGAAATAAGCCCTTTGTGTTTAAACAACCAACAGTTGCTTAACAGACGTGAACAAATATTGACACAAATGAATATGAACACTAATTAGACAGCACTCCTATGACATTTATTTCGATAATGATATTCATTATTTCATATAGAGTAAACGTAAATGTATCTTGGGCACAATGGACTTAATGCGCTGACCAGCCAGTCAAGGAATGTGGAATTCTGCAGTTGAATCTGCGAAATTATTGAAATTATTGATTTTCTTTTATGTACATGTGATATTCTGTGATATTTTCTTTATAACTGTTTGTGCGATGTTCTGAATAAATTTAGGAAAAAGATGTTTGTTCTGTAATGTCTGTATTGGTTGCACTGGTAGAAATAAGCCCTTTGTGTTTAAACAACCTACAGTTGCTTAACAGACGTGAACAAATATTGAAACAAATGAATATGGACACTAATTAGACAGCACTCCTATGACATTTATTTCGATAATGATATTCATTATTTCATATAGAGTAAACGTAGATGTATCTTGGGCACATAGACTTAATGCGCTGACCAGCCAGTCAAGGAATGTGGAATTCTGCAGTTGAATCTGCAAAGTGAGTGGTCGGCCTATGTTGGTTTGTGGCAGGGGCCTTATGGTTTGGTTCTGCAGGGGGGCCCCGGATAATTGTGCTACGCCACTGGTCACGATGCTTAGGTAGCTGCCGTGGCTAACGGCATCCTGCTTAAACTCTGCCCCACCGTAAGGGCACTGTCGGCGGCGGAAACGTGAGCCGTAACTGAACTTGGCCAAACTGCACCTTCCCTATTAGGCCAAGGCATGCTGGGCCGTAGCGACAACCACCGGTCGAAACGCGCCATCAGTTCATACCTGAAAGGCCTAGGACCCCAAGGACCACGGCTTTCCCAGGCTCTTAGCGCCTGTCAAGTGGTCCGCCTGCACGTTGGATCTCCAACTCCCCTTATCACTACCTGACCCAGGCACTCCACCCACTCCACGAGCACCACCACATATCATCTCCATGACGCTAGACTCTGGCTCTATGATGTGAGGCTATCCTCTGAACCATGAGGTCATGAGACAAAATAATTATTAAGACTGTCCCGGTCCCACTGTCCAAACACATATCCTGATCCCATAGTTCCCGTAGTGTAACTTCATTCCAAACATCATTTTAGCTGTTATTGTAATGACATGTAGAAATATGGGGTTAATGTTTAAAGCCAGTTTATTGTACAGTTTGCAGACAATGAGACATGAAGATAGTGCTCCATATTGCAATGTAGGTCATCTTCCTGAGTGCAGCCTCAGCCAGCCCAGAGTCCAATCAGTCTGACTCGGGCCAGGTGAGGCTGCTGAGATCAGTCATTGACCAAACTCTCTCCACAAACCCCCAACACCGTACTGAGGCTGTGGAGAATCCCCAACCGATGTTTACTTTCCCCCAATTAACAACCACTAACCCAGACTCAATAAAACAACATAATTAAGCTTGTCTCTGACCAGGGTAACTTTACCCAAATGAACAACAGACTCTTAAAATAACCAGAATTAAAAAAACATTGTCCCCACACCTGCCCAGTGTGGCCTCTAACTCTGACTGGGCATGTGTTGCAGGGCTGTCTGGATGGGCTGCCTAAAGTGGGGCAAATCATGTAATTGATTTATACAGTCAAATTATTGGTTTATTGGTCACTGATATTAGAATGACACAAATAACCAAATATTAGCTACCTTACATTTATATGCAAAAGAAAGACAAACCAGCGAATTCACTACTGGTTAAAGTGTTAAAATTAATAAAATAAAATCTTATAATGATTGACTTGAAAACATGTATTATACAATCTCAAATGGTGTATCTCTGTGTTTGACCTTCCTTGATCATCTGAATCAATAATAAATATAACCCCCTTCAATCCCCTCGATACAACCTTATCAATCAAAGTTTGAGATGAACCCTACTTTTGTGCATAGTTTCCGAATCAGCCAAGCCAAATAGCGATAAAAGCCATCTCCTCATCTGATGATGAATCATTGTCCTCTCCTGAGAACAAGTAACAATTTGCTGAGCAGTACCCTAGGTATTCAATATGATGATTTACAAAAAGAGATAAGATAAGCTATCAAACCAGATAGGCCCATTTTATTGTAGCCTATAACTGCAACCTACTTTGAATCAGAAAGGGATTTGCAATGGTATGCTATATGTTTCAAATTATTTTCTCAAAATATAAGTTAGTTGAGTTTTGGAGGAGTACATTTTTTTCGCCTTCTTAACTTCATGCAAGGATGTCAGGAATGCTACTAACATCTGTATGAGAACTTTTAATTTGATATCCTGGTCGTCACCCAAGCCGTATAATTGATCTTAGTACAGAGGATACAGCAGGTTAATCTCAATAGCGGAGTAACCGTGACAATTGCGTTCATTTTAACGCTAACACCTTAATTTGTTCGCGGATCACTATAAGGATATCTGGCAGAGTTGGACCAAAATTTCGGGAAGATGAAATAGCCTAGGGCACTTTTACAGCCTGCCTAACTAGTACTACTACTAGTGCCAACCACTAGTAGTGTTTCTAGGTTTCATAAGCATCCGGAGCTTAGCCCAGACAGAAAATGAAAATGGCAAAATCATTTCCATTTTTTATTTTGCATGAACATTCTCAGTGCCGCAGCTAGCTATTTTGGGGCCCTAAGCATAACTCCTTTATGGGCCCCCCCCCCCCCCCCCCCCAAAAGAATTGGTTTCTGCCAGTTTAACATTTTATTAAAACGCAAAAGTTAAATCTACTTTGTGAACACAGTT
>OLKM01005811.1:0-15870 GCA_900291075.1 Melanogrammus aeglefinus | reverse complement strand
ATGTCGCAGTGAACATGAAACAGTTCCCTCATGTGGATCCCCACTACCAGTAGTTGGCTACGGACTCAGGGGCAACAGGTACTCTCCCCACCTGCATACGCGGCATACGTGGCCTGTCGAGCTCATGCAACCATCAGGTCAACAGAGACAGAACCTGCCATACAGAGGAGAGAGAGACCGAGGAAGAGAAAGGCTGATACATCAGTATCCATGCTATGCATTGTAACCAAATGGGACACTGGATCAAGGACTGCCCCACAGTACCACTCGGACATTGGCGCCCCAATCGAGGTTTCCCGTCACAACAACAAAATCCGAAAACTTGCCTCAAGGATTCTGCCGACGGAACACGGCTCACAACTCCCACTCATCAACATTCGAACATACTAGACAGAAAGGGACAGTTCATCATGATCCTATACTCCCCAAAATGCAAGACAATTCTTCGCTTTCACATTATAGAAATGAACCAATCACGACAGAGGATGCCACCAAGGTTTCCCGAAGCCACCCCACCATCTTCAACACCTGCTCAAGGAGGACCTTGCAGGACTGGATCTCCCTTCAGGCACGGTCCTGATATCAATACGTGAGCGACCTCTCTCTTGGCAGCTGAGACAAGCAAGCTTGCCTACAGGCAACTGAAAACTTGCTGCAAACAATAGCAGAAAAGAGGATACAAACTCAAAGAAACGAAACTACAACTGGTGAAAGAAAGAGATTAAGCTTTTCTTGGGGAAAGTAATTAGGAGGGAATAGAAGAGAGATCGGCAAAGGACAACAGAAGCGCGATCAAAACCTATCCAAAGCCAATCACAGTCCGACAAGCTATGCTAGCATTCCTAGGACTGACAGGATATATAGCCAGACCTACATCCCTGACTACACCGGCGGAAACATACTACACATGCGAACAACTTCATCACCAAAGCAAGGACTTTGATGTATCTCACATTATCCACGAGCGGTTGGTCTCCCGGATTTGACGCTCGTCGGAAACGGGAGTATGCACCAGTCCCCGGGTAGTTTGTTAATAAAAACATATACATAGACGCAATAGGACAGTACAGTACCCGAGGGTTTCCAACGAACATAAAGCCCGTAAATCAGATAGCGGCAGGATTCGAAACGCGGATTCTATTTTGGTGGTTCTACTATTAATATAAAAATGTTGACTGGATAAATTACATATACTATAATCACAACGGGTTTGTTAATTTTACAGAAAGATGCAGTCAAAGGACTTGTCCGAAACAATTGGAATCAGAATAGGCTAGCCTTAGATATGTTATTAGCAGAACGAGGAGGGGTGTGCCGGGATGATAGAGGACAACATTGTTGTACTTTTTATCCCCAATAACACAGACACCAAGATGGGTCCGTGGCCAGGGCGTTGGCCGGACTGCAAATCCTCAAGTTGGAGTTGGCCGAAAACTCTGGTATTAGTACGCCAATAGCTGGATGGATGGAGAACCTGTTTGGTAGGTGGAAAAGCATGATTCCAGTCAGTACTCATCGCGGGAATAATATAGGCAGTAGCTGTGTTAATTGTTGTCGGCTGGCTGTTGTATTTCCCTGCGCACGAGGGCTACTGAATCGGTCTGATCACCACAGCAGTGGGCGCTACAGAGAAGTGCCAGGTGATATTCATGCTTATGTAGGAATCAGATATAATCCGTTGAACTTGAATGAGATACCAACTGAGGAACCCGAACCTATCCAATTGCAATATATAGGAATTAAACACACCACCATTTGTAGCACGCTGTGTCTAAAATAATCAATATCCCTGAAATTTACTTGAATAATTAATTGTTTGAACCACCAAGACGTTGTTGTTTGTTTATTATTTAGTATTGTTTGGTTGCGAGTGCAACCCGTTATTTCTTGTATCGCTGCATTGATAATGGTACTGTTGATCTTCTTTGAGACGGTTGTTTACAGGCCACCTGTTGCTGACACGACGACGGAGAACCTGTTTGGAGGCTCCCATGATGTAAAAGTAACCTCTCTGTGAGCTGAGCCCTTGACAAGGAGGGACGAGTCTTGGGTTCATGAATTGCAGGGAGGAAGGCCGAGCACTCTGAGTGGCCGACGACGTGCGTCGCGACGTAGGTCGCATTGGTCGCGACGTAGGTCGCATTGGTCGCGTCGTAGGTCGCATTGGTCGCTGTGTTGGTCGCTGCTTTCAGCCGCTGTGGTCGCTGGCCGGCTCGGTCGCTCAAAGTCTATGGGCGGTCCTTAATCAGTTAATTGTGCATGTTATTAACGGGTTTTTTTGCGACAGTTGAAGTACCAGAAAGCCATGCTTCTCTGGCGAAAGCTTCCTACAGCTCTTTTATTGGCAAATATTATTTTATATTGAAGAAGGCCTACAGTTTTAAATGATGAAATCGTTGGTCTATCAGTATCAATGAAAATGTATTAGTTGTAATTTGGGGCGTATTCAAATAATGTATTTTATATCTTATATATATATACAGTATATTTGTTTTGTTAAATGTAATTAAGCTTAATAAGGTATATTACGCACAAAGCACTTCGTTATAGAATGATATAGACCTATTAGTTATAATTTTGGCGTATTGAAATAATGTATTTTAGAAATTATAGCCTACATAGCCTATTTGTTTTGTTAAATGTCATTAAGACTAATAAGGTATGTTATGTAGGCCTACAGTTTTTCATTACAGAGCGATATCATTTTATATTAATATGCAAACAAGCACTTGTTAATGCCCCAGTGGTACAAGCAGGTAGAGACGCTAGATGAGTCATCAAGAAGGAGTGATCGATTCTTTCCATGGCCAAGTAATTCTTAGCTCATTTACTCAAACTTATTGACGTATCGGCCTCTTTCATTTTAAAAATTTTGTATGACTTAGTACGATGGTATAATATATAATATCTGCGACGCTGGCTGGGGTCGGTTGGCTGACTGCCGCTGGCCACTGGCCGCTGGCTGCGGCTGGCAGCTCTGGCAGGCTGAGCGACTAGGTCGCGACCACAAAAGCGTCACGAACCTTTTGGCGGTAAATAGGTCGCAACCAAACAGAGGTATGGCTGAATGAGCGACCTGTGGCAGCCAGCCATTGTCGCCATGGCTGCGACCATAACAAAAATATGTTATCAGTTAACATCTCATTGAACAGAATAGATATAGCCTACGTGCATCAGTGTAATAAAAGCGTAGGCCTACATACAATAATATATAGCTTAGATATTAATAGACCAATAGGCCTTTTTATAATATATATAAATAAATATGCCTATTGGTCTTTCCATCTATATTTAATTAATTTTAAATAACTTTGTAGTGATGTGAAGCCTACTAATGTGTATTGATTATATTGTAGGCCTATAGCCTATTGGTTTGTTAAATGTCTGACTAATAAAATATTCTATGAAGAAGGTTGTAGTGTAATATGGGCCTACTTTGAAATAAGTTTTACAATGTTTTTAACGAAATAGTCACAGTGGTGTAAGTGGCAGTAGCCTAACGCTTGGTTAGTAATCAAGGGGTTCTCTGTTCGGATCTCTTCACGGTCAGAAAGATCTTTGCTCTTTTAGTCAAACTTACTGATGCAATCGGCCGCTTTCATTTCAAACATTTTAGTATGATTTTAGTACGATGGTTATGATAATTATACGACGTAATGTCGGGCTGCGACGCTGGCTGGGGTCGGTTTGCTGACTGCCGCTGGCCACTGGCCGCCGGCGGCCAGTGCGCGTCTGTCACGTCTGAGCGACTAGGTCGCGAACATATAAAGGCGTCACCGACATCTTTTGTCGACAAATTGGTCGCAACCAGACCAGAGTATGGGCTGAAGAGCGAACCTGTGGCATTAGCGTACTAGTTTCGCCTATCCGGATCTGTACCATTGTAGAATATCAAAACGCTATTGCTATCAGTTAATTACATCTCGAATGTTGACAGAATTCATTCAATATATCTGTACGTGAGTTGCGCTAATAGAAACGACAGATAGATATATGCTGTAGATATTAGTATAGGACTATGGCCTTTTTTTTTTATAATGTATATAAATAAATATAGGGCTACCTATTGGTCGTATCTCACATATATTTAAATGACAATTTTAAGATAACTTTGTAATACAGTGATGTGAAACAAAATGGTATATTTAATAGGTCTATAACGTGATAGGCTATTGGTTGTTTTAGATGTCTGACTAATAAAATATTTTCTGAACAAAGTTTTACAGTTACTAACAAAAAAGTGACGGTGGTGTAAGTGGTAGGCCTAGTAATGCTTGCTTAGTAAACAAGGGGTTGTCTGTTCGGTTCCCTCCAGTTCCCTCCAGAAAAATCTTTGCTCTTTTAGTCAAACTTACTGACGCAATCGGCCGCTTTCATTTCTAACATTTTGGTACAGATTTAGTACGAGGTATGATACATGACGACGTCATGATCGGCTGCCTGCGTACGTGGCTGGGTTCTATGTTGGTCGGCTACCGCTGGCCTGGCCGCTGTCGCCGCTGGTCCGGACGCTGGCTGCCGCTGTCGGTCGCTGCTTTGGCTGGGCGGACTGCAAGCTAGCAGCTGTCTCCACTTGCTGCTGTCTGGCTGCCGCTGGCTGCCTCTCAGGCTGCCGCTGGCTTGCCGACTGGCTGTCGCTGGCTGCACTCTGACTGGCGTGGCTCTAGCTTGCCGATCTGCTGCCGCTTGCATTTTTGGACTGGGCGTAACTCAGTTCGCGACCATGAATAGCGTCACGACCCTTTTTACGGCAATAGGTCGTAGACGCTTTTATTGGTCGCGACCTATTCGAAAAGGCCTGTCATAGCTTGTCATTGAGGTGACTGAGGCATCGGCGAGCGCGCAATCGGCGGCTAGTCGGCATCGAGTGCTCAGGCGTGTCCAGCGGCGGCCGACGGCTACTGCGTCCAGTGGCCAGAGTATGCCGCGGTCAGCTAGTGGCATCAGCCGCAGCTGACTTGCAGCCAGCTGCAGATGGACCACCGCCATAGACATGAGCGGCCAAGCGGACGTCATTTGCCTAGGAGACGTGCCAGCGGATCAGTCTAACAGTCACACATTACGTGGATAGCAAGTAATGTAGTGCGGATTATCCGATCTGTACTTTTTAGACTAAGCTAAAACTGAATTGCTGATGATCCGCAACAGATTGCCGGTCAGGTAAATTTGATACTAAAAGAGCAAGATCTTTCTGACCGTGGCCAGCATCGATTACAGCACCCTTGCATTATAACCAAGCGTTTCGAAACGACTAACTACCACTATACACATAGCGGTGGACTGTTATTATAAAACATAGCTATAACAATTGTTTTTAACTTATGTCTTTGATATTTGCCTACATTTAACTCTTTAATTCGATACAATATATTAATATTTAGCCCTTTAAACAGGCCAATCGCGTCAAAGACGTAGGAAGGTTCTTGAACTAATACAGATAACGTTATCAGCTAGATAACGTTGTTTTTAATTTATTATATATTTTATTATTATATAATAGGATTATTATTTAGTCTATATACATTATATAAAAAAGGCCTATTGGTCTATCAATATCTAAGCTATAATATATTATTGTATGTAGGCTACGCTTTTATTACACTGATGCACGTAGGCTATATCTATTCTGTTCAATGAGATGTTAACTGATAACATATGCTTTTTGTTACGGTAGCAGCCATGGCGACAATGGCTGGCTGCCACAGGTCGCTCATTCAGCCATACCTCTGGTTGGTTGCGACCTATTTACCGCCAAAAGGGTCGTGACGCTTTTGTGGTCGCGACCTAGTCGCTCAGCCTGCCAGAGCTGCCAGTGGCAGCCAGCGGCCAGTGGCAGCCAGCGGCCAGTGGCAGCCAGCGGCCAGTGGCAGCCAGCGGCCAGTGGCAGCCAGCGGCCAGTGGCAGCCAGTGCCAGCCAGCGGCCAGTGGCAGCCAGCGGCCGGCGGCAGCTAGCGGCCAGTGGCCAGCCGGCAGTCAGCCACCGATCCCAGCCAGCGTCGGCAGCCCGACATTACGTCGTATAATTATCATACCATCGTACTAAATCATACAAAAATGTTAAAATGAAAGAGGCCGATACGTCAATAAGTTTGAGTAAATGAGCTAAGAATTACTTGGCCATGGAAAGAATCGATCACTCCTTCTTGATTAGCGTCTCTACCGCTTGTAGCCTACCACTGTGGCATTAACAGTTGCTCGTTGCATTTATATAAAACTATATCATTCTGTAATGAAAAACTACATAACATACCTTAGTCTTAATGACATTTAACAAAACAAATAGGCTATGCATAATTTCTAAAATACATTAGGCCTACTTCAATACGCCCAAATTACAACTAATATATCACTCTATAATGAAGTGCTTTGTGCGTAATATAAGCCTACCTTATTAAGCTTAATGACATTTAACACAAACAAACTATATAGCCACTAGTCTATATATACATAAGATATAAAATATCATTATTGAATAACGCCCCAAATTACAACTACATTTTACATACATTTTCATTGACACTGATAGACCAACGATTTCATCATTTAAAACTGTAGGCCTACTTCAATATAAAAATAATATTTGCAATAAAAGAGATGTAGGAAGCTTTCGCCAGAGAGCATGGCTTTCTGGTACTTCAACTGTCGCAAAAAAACCCTTTAATAACCATGCAAATTAACTGATTAAGGACGCCCATAGACTTTGAGCGACCGAGGCAGCCAGCGACCACAGCGACTGAAAGCAGCGACCAACACAGCGACCAATGCGACCTACGACGCGACCAATGCGACCTACGTCGCGACCAATGCGACCTACGTCGCGACGCACGTCGTTGGCCACTCAAGAGAGCTCGGCCCTACTGCAGATCTTAGTGTCATGATGGAGGATGTTGAGGAGCTTAAGACTAAAGTGAGAGGTGTGTATGAGGAAATACGCTCTCAGTCAGCACCCTCTACTGAGATTAGGAGAAGGATGGACTCTTGCACAGCAGTAACGTCAGATTTGATGGGGCTACTGAAATTGGGCAATGAGTGAAGTGGGACTAGAAAAGGCAGAAAATGCATGCTCTGTATGCTACTATAAAAATAATGTACACAGTCAATATTTGGGACCACAATCCCCAAATCTACTGTCAGAAGCTGGCTCTCAAACTGTTCATCACAACAGCATAGCATTACAAACAAAGAGTAGAGTTTGCTGCACAGGTGGAAGAAAGCTGAAATGCAGATGGAAGAGGCAATTGCTACCCGAAAGAAAGAATTGGAAGAAACTGGAAGATCAGAGAGATCTTCAAGTAATGGCTGCTAAGCTTAAGGCCTACTCTGAAGCCGACTCAGGTGAGGCTTGGGACGAAGATAAAGCAGCATGCAGTAGGGCTTTGACTTTTGCCCAAAAATCATATTCAAAGTTTGTTTGTTTATTAATATTAATATTTGAATATATTCAAATATTTATTAACAATATTTTGAGCATTAAATGCCTTCAGTAAGACCTATATGGTAGGGCTGTGCGATTAATCAAATTTTGATCACGATTTCGATTCTTGGGTCAAACGATCTCCAAATTAATAAAATCGAGTTGGAACGATTCTTTTGGAATTTTCCGTTGTCTGTGAGGTTTTGTGAAAGAGACGCGCATGCGCAAGTCAGTCCCTCCCCCAGAGCATTCAACGCAGCACCGCGAGCGGTGCGTGTGTGGTGACCTTATTCAGAAAACAGCGTGAGCGAGATGGCAGAGTGAGGACAGCCGCGTTTACTCGATAAAAAGGGTAAAACACTGAAAACAATGCTTTTTGAAAATGATGGCTGAGGTGGATAAATGTGAAAACGCTGGGTTCACGTTGTTGTGTGGACAGGGTAGACGGAGACTTTCAGAAACAACGACGTTCGGTTGCCATGACACTGCCACAAGCTTGCTCGAGACCAAGACGCTCATCAAAAAAATGGCAGGTGAAATGCAAATGATGATCTCTCTGTACAATGTACTAATTTATCTCCAGATACAACTCGACATATTGGCTCAAACATATTCGTTGCTCCAACGCCGGAGGCGAGCGCTGTACTTGATGTTCTTAAGTGATGGTAAAAAACCTGAAAGACTGTTCAAACCGTACTTGAAGCGCCGTTTCTGGACAAGACCGGGTCGAAAATGATTAACCAGCTGATGAACTGTAAATATAAGCTGATCGCACGCCTGTAATCTAAAGAGAGGCTTGGCGGAGTTGCGTAACCATGACAACAACTGTTTATCAAAATAATGTCCATGTGGAACGTGGATGCAAAACATTCCGAAAACGATATGAAAACCATAGTGTGGACCGAGATCTTTTTCATTGCGGATGTGCGTTTTTACATTTATCCGGGTAAGTGTGGGCGGGGCCTGAGACGCAATCACAAAGTCGCTTATATGACGAATTGGCAAAGAAACAAAAACACAAGACCACCACCCCAACGACAGCAGGACAGGCGTCGATTACAACCAATTGTTCTGTCTCATTTATTTTCTAGTAGGACTATATTTATTTTATTCATTGAAAGTTTTATAGAAATGACAGAACAGCTGGATACATATTTATTTGTAGAACCTACATTATTTTCAATTTAAACATTTTCTATCTTTTTATTTGAACAGTTTGTGTACTGTGTAGTTTAAGAATTTTGAAAACTCAGTTACCGTGTTGTTTTTTAAATGTGAAGAAATGCATTTTATTTTCAAACTCAAGAAGAATCGTGATTCTCATTTTTTCCAAAATCGAGCAGCCCTACTATATGGTATAAAACTTAGGTTGTATATGTTTTGTCCACCAGAGGGCAGTGTATCAGTCAACGTCAAATTGACGTTGACTGCAGCTTGCCAGGATGTAGTGTACACAGGTGGACTATCAAGTTGCTGGTTGTCCCGTGGTATGAGAGTTTGGTCCTATATGTTCTACATATTACTTAATCCTTACCGGTTTTTTTTCCCCTGTATATTTTTTCGAAACCAAAAGTAGTGCCACACACTTTTGCTTTTTGAAATGGTTAGGAGTAGGGATGCACCGATACCGATACTGGCATCGGGTATCGGGTCGATACTGTTGTATATAACTTATTGTACTCGTACTCGCTAAAGTTTACCAATACCAAGAAACCGATACCAGTGCCATGCAATTTGCTCTGCATGAAGACCGCGATCAGAGGGTGGCCTTTGCATCTTTGTATTTTTTTTTAGATTGGCGGCTAGAGGGGGGAGACGTCGAGCTAATCAGAAAACAGCGTGGTTAGGCGCGAGGAGTTCACCCGTCCTGACATACAGCGATGCGACAGAGCGACGCGAGCGAGCGAGCGAGGAAAAGGTGATTAGAATGTTGTACTTTTCAATGAGCCTGACCTGACGTGCCGCGAGCGACGTTGCGCCGTCCAGCCGATGTCGCTCAACACCCTGAAATTTATCGCTCGCGTTGTCTCTATCTGGAGCGACATTTCGCGGCGGTGTGTCCCGCCCTAAACACTTCTTTATTGGTTTGATAAGTACACGCTGCTTTCCTGTTGAATGTCTTTTACATCCCTTGATGATTTGATGGGTTTTGGATTCTTAACCAATAAAAATACAACTCGCGACCAAAATCTTCACGCTGCATATCAGGAACACCCTCGCCGCGAGTGTTTGTCGTCGCCGTTTCGCTCTCGCTCGCTGTATGTCAGGACGAGACTGGCGTTTGAAAATAAATAAATAAATAAATGTGGACACTGCAATAGGTTAATTCATGTTTTGTAAAAGCTGAAGACAGTGCCAAATAGTTACATGACATTTTGTTTGATTCAAATGTGGACACTGCAATAGGTTAATTCATGTTTTCTCAATCTAAAAGCTGAAGACAGTGCTAATTGATAATTTTGTTTGATTCAAATGAGGAAAAATTTCACAGAAAAATGTTTATTTTCACTTGAAATGTGAAAAGTTTTACAGTCATTTACTCATATTTATCATTATTTGTTGTAACAAGCAGAGAAGAAAATAAAACTTGTCTTCCAATTCATTGCATTTTGCCTAATCGTTTGTTTTTTTGTTGTGGTAGAAGGATCGGCATCGGTACTCGGTATCGGCAAGTACTCAGATCCAAATATATCGGTTATCGTATCGGTTTGAAAAAAAGTGGTATCGGTGCATCCCTAGTTAGGAGTGTAAATTTCGATCTCGTCTGGGGCTGTTGTTGGTGTTGACACTGCCATTGTTTTGATGTAAAATGCAAAATTGGCAGAAACCAGGACGCAACGCCACCTACAGGAGCCCAGATGAACAATAGCCTTGCTAATAAGCTCGAGATTCACAACTTCACCAGGCGTGAAAAAGCCTCGGAATCTGAATTGAAAACAACGTTCAACGTTCAAGTAAAGACGTTTACAAAAAATAATGCCCATAACAGGTTTGAATATTAAGGGCGGTCTAATATTCGTTCGAATATTGATTTATTTATAGATATTCGAATAACGAAGTTCGGAGTCAAAGCCCTAACATGCAGTGAAGTGTTCAGTTGTCCTCCAGTACCCTGCAAAGAAATAAAAAGTCAACAAACATGTACGACCAATAACAGAATCAACAATTACAATGAAAAATCATTAGCAAAGGCTTTACATTACATAATGGTTCTCACCAGACTCCCTGCACCTGAGCCATCAGTCTTCTCAGGAGACTAACTTAAGTTAGCTCACTAACAGGGTACAGTACAAGCTTTCAAGTCATTAATAGAACAACGATGCACAAATCCAGCTGACTCATTTTTTTTTCTGCAGAAATATATCAGTGGTGAAGCTCTATCAGTATTGGAAGGAAGCTTCTTACAGAAAAGGATGATGAAGCCTATACATGGAAAGCTTTAAATACCTAGATATGGCCACCCCTTTGTAATTCAGCGTGCATTCAGAGAAATATTGAGCAGTTGGCCAAAGATCGGCTGAAGAGTCAGCGAAGTTGAGACAATTTAGTGATTTTCTGACAGCTTGCAACAATGCCATGCCTTACGTTAAAGGGCTAGGTGTTAAATGACTGAAGAGAATCAAAAAATGCTCCAGAAACTCCCTTATTGGATAACCTAATGCTGGAATCGCTATGCCTCAAAGCAGTTGCGACAGTCTGAAGAAGTTCAGTTTCAAAGAGTTCATTGATTTTTTGGCAGAACAATCAGAAATAGCATGCAATCCTGTGTCATTTGAATTGAATTGAATTACTGCGTACACATCTTCTCAGGCAAGGCAACCAGAGGAAAAATCATCCTCCCTCTCTTGCCTCGTGGATGAAGGCGATGGTGGGAGGACATCCATGATTGTGCCTGTATGGATTTCTTCAACTAGTCATCCTGAAAAAGAGACATTAGTGTATGCCCTAGAGTAGCAACATTTTTCTGGACCAAGAAGTATGTGTAAAGACGGGGGCAGAGTTCGAATGAGTTTAGGCTTACCCATATAATAGGAAAAGATTCCATGGTTCAGAGTGAGAGAGATAGTGGTCTGAAGAGTTAGAGGATACTCTTCATCAAGCTTTATTAACTTGCCACCTGCCTATACCAGAGATTTCAACCCCTTCGGACGTTCCCACATTCCTGTCCCTGAAACTGCCAAAAGGAAATGCGAGGACTGATGGATTGTGCAGTAGACGATGAGCCATACGCCATCAAGACAGTTCTGGGTTTGAGCAATGTTGGTAGCCCGTTGCACATAGCAAAGTCAACAGAAGTGACAGGTCTGTGCCACCTTGTATCTGTCAAGGAACTACCTCTATTGACACCAGCCGCAGTCATCAGAGCCCTTGAATCAGATTCAAGGATGCAAAGCCAGGGGATAAGAGCACATTGCAAGATGATATACAGTTCATGCAATCGCTCAATGAAAGACTAAGTCAAAATGGACTCCTGGAAATGCCCCTCTGTTGTGTCCTGCTATAATGCAGATGTGAACATAGGGGGGCGCTGCAGGAATGTGTGTTACACTGCAGTTGTGGTTGCTGTAAGGGGGTCGAAGAAGAATGAATAAAAGCGCGTAGACTGAGGCATAAAGAAGCTCTCCGGCTATTCATTTTATTTCTATAAATTGAACACCACACCCTCCCATTTAAGTCACGCCCACAACTTCCAGAAAATAAGCAGCTTGCTCTGGTACGGATGAAACACCCAAAGAGGAAACTTGAGAAAAACTCAACTCAAGTATTGAGTCAAGTATCAACTCAAAAGACTGATACTTGAAAGCCCTGCCCTGGCACTTTATGACCCTGAACTGCCTACTCAAGTGACCACTGATGCTTCTGACTACGGGCTGGGGGCTGTACTCACTCAACTCCATCCAGACAACACAGAGAGAACTGTTGCCTTTGCTTCCAGGACTCTTTCCCCTGCTGAAAGAAAGTACTCTACTATTGAACGTGAAGCTCTTGCATGTGTTTGGGCGGTAGAGAAGTGGAGAACCTACTGTGGGGACGTTACTTTATGGCTTCGTACTGACCCACCAGGCACTTCACATCTCTCCTCTACATCCATAGGGACTGGTCCGTGCTGGATTGGAAGAATTGCCAGATGGGTCAGGCCAGATTGCTTTGTTTTACGTAGATGTTGTACTTACCGTCCAGGCAAACTGAATGTGAACAGCTGACTGTCCTTTCCAGGCTTCCACTTCCCACTACAGGAGATGCGTCTGAGGTACCAGACTTGGTCGCTGCTGTCCTTTCACGAGGTCTCTCTACATGCTGTGTCCTTGCCAGAATTCACTGCAGCCTGTGGCACATGCTGAACCTGACCACAGCTGAGACCATCAGATTCAGACAGGGCCTGGCCCCAAATTGCCAGAAAGGAAATGTGAACGCCTGAACTTGCTCTATACTTATCATGTGAGAGATGAACTGGCCGTGTGAAAACCTCTACTTCATCACCTGAGGGGCACAGATCGCTTGGTTGTTCCTGTTTCACTCCAAGATTCCAGAGTGAAGATCTGGGCAACATGAAGGACAACCAAGGACTGGTACGTACAAAGCAAGAGACTTTCGTTGAGTATATTGTGGCCACCAAATGGACACTTAGTAAACAATATGATAGCTCATGGTGTCATGCCAGTACCTGAATAAAGACTGCAAAACTACAACCTGCACACTCTACTGTGAATCTTCCCAAGTGGCCCATGGACAAAGTAGGGATTGGCAATTACAGGTCCTTTTTTGGACGCATGCTAACATGGACTGTCCGCTTTGCTATAGACTCTGATTGAATTATGTAAGTGGCCTGAGGTAGCCTTTGCTCCGACTGCTGATTGTTATTCCAGTTTTTGACCATGTGTTCAGCCGTGAAAGGAAATCCTTCTACCTAGTTCTGTAATGGTTGTCAGTTCACCTACCAATGGCATTTGCCAATTTTCTGAGGAGAGAGAAGAAGATAAAGCACCTGCGCTCTAAGTGTATATTATCCAAGAGTAATGGGCCCATCGAGAGTTCAAGAAGTGCCTTAACGAGTGTTTAACAGACAGCTGATACAAAATGCAAGAGACCATGGAAACAAACTTAACAAGAGTTCTTACAGAACATCGTGCCCACAACAACATGCCTACAACAGGAGTGTATACGTACGCCAGTTTGAGTTGCTGAGACAAGATGCGCAAATAAACTACATTACTCCCTGTGCTCCACAAACAATCAAGACACAACGCACAAGTGCGAAGAGACAGGTAAAAACAAAAGCAACAAAGAGCAAAGAGTAACAGACAAAAGGTCGGGTGCAATAAGTACCTAGGTCCAAGTAAATGATAACAGTGCGTGTCCGGACCTGAAAGCATGTTCCAAGGGAATCATCCAGATTCAAACACCCGGACTGTCAACAAGCAAAGTAGGACCCTACATACCTGCTTCAGTGATGGGTTGAAATGGAACGCATCAAGCCTGGCAATCCTTTCCCCAGGAAGCCTGACCTCCACTGGTATAACAATGACACTGCTTTTGATGGTTTTTAAAATGGTGCCTGAGAATGTATCACCTATGTCCAAGACTAGGCCCAAGACGGAGCCAGAGAACAAGAAATACACCCCAATGGTTAACCGGTTTCAGTAGATAAAGGAGTAAAACGATTGAAGCCTTGATACATGGTTTCCTTATAAAAAAAAGTTAAAGTTGCTGATACTCTTCCTTTGAAATATAAAAATAGAAATGTTGATAACCGTAATGACTGGAATGCAAATACAGGGTTATACTGTTACAATGAATTTGCTACTTGTTTAATTCATGGTGATGCTGAGAATGAGTTAAATAATGTATGAATTGGATAGTGGTTAAACATTTCATATAGTGCATATCTTTAGTTAAAAATCACAATGATGTGATACAAAAAGAAAAAGGGAATTAACAATTTGTTTAATCTTAACATATCCTGTTTGGAAATAAGAATAAGTTTGATATTATTAATTCCAATTACTCAATTATGACTTTAACGGCGTGATATTGTTATGTTACAGACTGCTGTAGAAAAAAACTGCTTCATTAATCGTCTGGTGAAAGTAAATTCCTTCAGAAAGGGAAATGTGTTGTCCTGCTATAATGCAGAATGTGAACATGGGCGCTGCAGGGAAGTTGCTGTTCTGCAAGTTTGGTGGGTGCTGTAAAAGGGGGTCGAAGAGAATTGAATAATACGCGCGAGGACCCTGAGGCATAAAAGCTCTCCGGCTATCATTTTATTTCTAGAAAATTGAACACCACACACCTCCATTTAGTCACGCCACAACTTCCAGAAAATAAGCAGCACTTGCTCTGGTACGATGGGAAACACCCGAAAGAGGAAAACCTTGAGAAAAATCCCAAGTAAGGAAGACTATGTTAAGTTAAGGTGCAAGGCTGGGTGTTCAAGGATAGAAATGGCAGAGAGAATGGTGACCAAACCTAAAGCAAGGAAATGTGGTCATTCCTCACCAAGGGCCCAGAAAACCCGGAAAAATCAGGGTTGCGTTTACTGCTCTGCCACAGTATGATGGAACAGCTCTAAATGAAAACCTACTATTTGGACCTGATCTCGCATGGGGCTGACAGAGATTCTGCCGATTCCGTACCAACCATCGATGTTCCACAGGTTTTGCATGTAAAACAAGAAGACAGAGATTAGTTTTTTTCTTAAACGTTTTTGTGGTGGGAAGCAGGTACATAAATTCAGAAACAAAAGGTATCGGATGAAAGTCCCTTTTGTTCGGAAGCACAATCCTCTCTGGCAAATTATGAATAATCATCTTGCAAGCCAAAAAAAAACGGATACCATGCCGACATCAGTCAAGGAACTATACGGTGGCCTGATCAGTGTAGAATCTGTGGACACAGCCATTAAAGCTAGTGAGAGCCAACTAAGATGCTGTGGGTAAAGGGGAAACCTACATCTCCCACAAAATTCAATTTTCTAAACTCGGAAGTGTTTTTGGAGTCATTTCCTGAAACAGTGAACGAGCTAGTGTAAGTTCAGGCAGTGGATCTCAGATGTGATGAACTCACAGCCAGGCCGTATTGGGAGTTAAAGTGGAGGGTGAACAATGACACCCTCCATTAAAGTCACCCTGGAGGAAGAGACCAGCAACACGGCGAGGCATCCTGTCACTGTAGCCTTCCCAACTAGGATTTCTGGCTCCTTCCTCTCCTCCTGGAAAGAAAATTGCTACAGGTAATGTTCCAAAAAGGGATTGGATGGGAACAACCACAGCCCGAGAATTAATCCAAGTAATGGGAAAAGTTGGCTGAAAGACCTAGACAGTTTGCAAGACACTGCAAAACTCCAAATCCACTTTTTCCTGAAACCAAGGGCGGTGACAGAGAATTGAGCTGCATCCCTTCTCAGATCGAGCAGCTATGGATACGGTCAATGCTTCGTATCTCAGAGTGGTCAATGA